>CM056202.1:90392857-90435357 GCA_029692085.1 Gymnothorax javanicus | reverse complement strand
TAAGATTTAACTAATGCACCTGATAATCATTTACAAATGATGTTCACATCAACTAAGGTATTAATTTATACATTATGGTTTAATAGTTTGTAGTGCTATATAAGGGATACTTAAGGGACTTTTTCAACTTCACAATAAAGGAAACACAGAAAATTAATAAATGTTCAATTATGGTTGAGTAATGCTTATTCAGCTATCTCACGCATTAGTTACCCGCTAATTAACTGATAGTTAATTAACTAATGTTAATTAATGTTAATTGTTGTACCCTTATTGTAAAGTGTTACCATGATCAGTCCACACTTCAACCAAAATGTATTCATCTGCCAAAGTTGCACAAATTATAAAGACTTCCTTCTCAAATCTGGCAGTCAAATGCATAACATTAACCAAAAATGAACCTTCAAATTCAGTATAAATAGCTATATTAGTCACATGTGAAATAAACAGGCCCATGCAGTTAAATACTTATATACGAGATGGAGGTTAGCATATCAAAGCGTGTCGAAGTTCAGCTAGCGTTCAAGACATAGACACTAGACTGTAGAGCTTTAGATCAAAGTTCAGCTAGCGTTTGAGACAAAGACACTAGACTGTATAGCTTTAAATCAAAGTTCAGCTAGCACTCGAGACATAGACACTAGACTGTAGAACTTTATATCAAAGTTCAACTAGTGTTCGAGGCATAGACACTAGACCGAAGAGCTTTAAATCAAAGTTCAGCTAGTTTATGAGACATAGACACTAGACTGTAGAGCTTTAGATCAAAGTTTACCTAGTGTTCGAGACGTAGACACTAGATTGTAGAGCGTAAAATCAAAGTTCATCTAGTTTATGAGACATAGACACTAGACTGTAGAGCTTTAGATCAAAGTTTAGCTAGTGTTCGAGACGTAGACACTAGATTGTAGAGCGTAAAATCAAAGTTCATCTAGTTTATGAGACATAGACACTAGACTGTAGAGCTTTAGATCAAAGTTTAGCTAATGTTCGAGACGTAGACACTAGATTGTAGAGCGTAAAATCAAAGTTCATCTAGCTTATGAGACATAGACACTAGACTGTAGAGCTTTAGATCAAAGTTTAGCTAGTGTTCGAGACGTAGACACTAGATTGTAGAGCATAAAATCAAAGTTCATCTAGTTTATGAGACATAGACACTAGACTGTAGAGCTTTATATCAAAGTTTAGCTAGTGTTTGAGACATAGACACTAGACCAAACAGCTTTTGATTAAAGTTCATATAGTGTTCAAGACAGAAGACTGTAGAGCTTTAGGTCAAAGTTCAGTTTGTATTCGAGACATAGACGGTAAACTGTAGAGCTTGAGAATCGAGGTCTCTGGGCCTTCAGCAGTTTATCAGATCAATGAGCAACCCAACTGAGTCACATTAATGAAGCTGCAGATGTTTGCAT
The DNA here is from genome assembly GCA_029692085.1 of Gymnothorax javanicus. Taxonomy (NCBI): domain Eukaryota; kingdom Metazoa; phylum Chordata; class Actinopteri; order Anguilliformes; family Muraenidae; genus Gymnothorax; species Gymnothorax javanicus. The sequence continues at coordinate 90,433,942 of CM056202.1, read as the reverse complement.
TTCTCTTTGAAAGGACTCGGTCGCCATTGGAATATTAAGTAAGCTCTCGGCTTCCTTGTCAACTTGAGAGGTGGTTTAGCCGCTCTTTTGGGGCCTACCTGCCACAGTATTGGTGCTATTAGGCCTGCTTGTCTATGTATGGAGCAATATGGCATATTTGGTCCAGCAGGGAGCACAAGAACAAATGCTAAATCCAAACATGCAAATGGTCCTGTACAGATTTAGCGTCAGGTTTGCCTCTCTAGGCTGTCTTAAACCCACTATGAGCCTTCGGCTCTGAGATTAATGATTTATATTATGGAAATTATCGAAAAATTATGAAAAATTATTCAACTGAGGAATGTTTGAACTCACTTATTTACCAAATTAAGGATAAGTTTAGGCAGAAAGTATATTGGGCAATTCCACCATTACGGACGTTACATCAGAGGGAATTTTTAGCCATTCCAACTACCCTCACAGCTGAAGTTTTACTCCAAAGAACCCAACCTTATGGGTATGACTAGCTTAGGTCTGAGGCTGTTTGATGGGGGAAGAAAAGCCATCCAGTGATATGTGTCTCACATGAACCACAATTATAAGACGGATGTTACATGAAAAAGACATGGAAAAAAAATTCAGCCATGTTTATTTCAAAATTCTCAGTGTGGTACAACAATGAAACATGGAAAGTTTAATCCCAGAATTGTACAAGAACTAGGCCACAAAATACACAAATTATAATACAGCTCCAAATGAGTCCCTTAGCAGGCAGTTATAGAATTGCGCAAAATCCTCTGTGACGGACATTACGTGATGGATGTTACATTTTGTCCACTGAAGTAAAACAAAACATTCTGCGGGAAAATGTCAATATTGTCCAGTGGAATGATGAAATAACCACATCTATGCATGAATGTAGTAGGTTATAAGATCATTATCACTTTGTTTTGGTAGTGTGCATCAATTACATAGTATCTCTGCAGTTAACATTATGAAAGTTTTATTCAGGTTTTCTTTAATCAAACTCAATAGCTGTCCACTTCAGGTGTGGAGCAATCAATGCACTATACCGATGAAGGTGTTTATATCCTTACTCAAAGAAACAGGATTGTTTCAAACTGTAAACTGAAGACTGCAGACTCAATCCACTTGCTTACTCAAAACGAGAACTGCAGAAACAATTCTCCGCGATAATCACCAACTCAACTCTGGGCTGTAAGATTAGAAGTTAAAAAAAACTAGCATTTAAGCTTTTAGCAAATGATAAATCACAGGTTAAATTCAGTATTCTGACTTTGACTAGCAGAGATCTGGGGATAAAAATAAACTAATAGGACAGATCGCCAATCTAAAACAAAGAAAAAGTCGATGCTGTGATCCAGATTGTCTTTTATCATAACAGCAGAAATTACGCAAATAGAAATACTTACTGCAAAATACATGGAGGATCTCCAATGAGAGAGCCCGAGATATCAAATTCATGTGAGAGTAATCATTTAAATGAAATTATATATCGAGATATTTATCCCATTAATGTCGGCATTGTATTATTTAGAAAATGGAAAGATAGCGTTTGACTTCTAGTTTACAGTTTATTCAAGTCAGTGGGATGAATAATTTGCTAGCTAGCATGCTAATGCTTTGCCATTTATTAAATTGTTTACAACAAGTTACATGTGTAACTCATTACCAGCCAAAAGGGTTAACATGCTAGCTAACAAATTATTCATCCTATTGAATTCAATAGACCGTCAACTAGATGCAAACACCAGCAATGGTGAACATTTCCAGAAGAATTGGCTTTGTGAAAATATTGGTTGACATTTGCCAATGAATGGAATCTGAACAATTGTGACACGAGAATGTGAGGGTGCGTTCTGGAACCACACGCGAGTACCAGGAAGCGCAGCAAAATTGGTTTTACTGAATTTAGGGGTAACAACCCTGGCAGGATTGAAGGCAACAGTACAAAGTCCAGAATCCAAAAACACAATCCAGATGGCCAGAAACGGTTCGTTACCAGGGCAGCAATCACAAATCTCGTAGTCAGGCAAAGCAGGTTCGGTACACAGGCAAGGTATTGAGGTGCAAAGTCCAGAATCCAAAAAACACAATCCAGAGAGACAAACGGTTCGTTACCAGGGCAGCAATCACAAATCTCGAAGTCAGGCAAAGCAGGTTCGGTACACAGGCAAAGTATAATCATAGGCAGAGGCAGAATCAAAATCCGGGACGTTCCAGTCAGAAGTGTAACGATATGAATACAGGGCATGAACAGAGTAGCATGAGCAGACAAGAGAAAACATTCTGACAAGAGCTGGTTGTGTTCTGACTGCTTAAATACACATACGGGAAGTCACATGCTGTAATAGGGAACAGGTGAGCTGGATCAGACTAATTAACAAAGGAATGAACAAGAGGAAGTTCCTAACCACATGAAATTGGCAAAAGCCAAAACGCGGGCAGGGATTACACAGACAGCCTATGACAAACAAACGGCTCCGGTTAGGGAGTTCAAAAGTGCACAGAGAGTGAGAGGCAGAACAGTGTTTAACAAGGTGCGGAGAATCCGCCGAATTGCAGCAAAGTAAAGTGAGTGAAGGCAAGGGGCGGAGATAAGAGCAGAGCGAGTGCTGAGAGCTCGTTAGTCAATTAGTAATGTGCAGCTATACAATCCCTAGTGCTTGTTAGTAAGTTAGTACTATAAACAATGTTAATGTTAGTAATTTATCCAAAATAATAAACTGTTAGTATTTATTAGTAAAGACAGAACAGCAAGATGAAGAAAGCAAACGAGATTGGAAGGAATAATTGGAAACCCAGAAACCATGAAATCACCTGAAAACGTGGCACGCAAAACTGGGGAATAAAACTGTCTAACACATATGACCAGACAGGGGAGACAATGTGCAATGCATAGCATGGAGAAATACATAAACCAGAATGATAATCTAAACAGTGAATATGAGTAAAGGTAGGAAAAAGGATATGGCATGGCAAGACAGGCAAAATACAAAACATGACATGAACTAAATCAAAACATGGCTTGGTAAAAGCAGAGTCATAACAAAAACATGGCCTAGCAACAGCAGAATCATAACAGAGAAAGCTTTATTACACGTGGGTGATACCAAATCTGTATCTAATGGGTTGTATCACACCCATTTGTAATCTTTTATGGGATTTCCGTCATTATGCAGCTGCCTCTGGGGCCGTGTAAGTAGTTTTTTTAATAAGCCATTTTCTTTACTTAAGCGCCATACACGCATGGTGCATGACCTTCCCAGTCTGAGCACGTGTCTCATTTTCACAGAAAACCTTTATTTATGCCTACTAAGTGATTTATAAAAGCCTTGTCCTTGTCCATTCCTATTGTTTAAAGCACAGAATAACTGGATACAGACCTTTAGTTAAGATGATGTTGCTTCATGAAAATTGAAATTGAGCACTTCAAAAAAGCCTGCCTTCATGGTCTTGGAAATGACAAGAGAAGTACAACTGCATCATAGGTAAATTTTGCCCTGCTGCAGCTGCCACCTTTGAATAATTAGTGGAACTATCATTTGTTCTAGAAAACTGAAAGAGTATAATAAAACCCAGTTAATGTTAAAAATCTTGTGACAGTCTTTGACAATCTTTGACAATCAAATGACAATCTGAGTAAAACTTCATCCTTTAGAAAGGAGCACTATCAGACATTTGAGCCCCAATTGAAAAACATCCGTGGCAAAAATTCCCTCTTTCCCTTTTATTATCTAGATAAGTTGAGCATTCTTCCACTCTCTGGGGGCGTGACGGATGTTACAGGACCCCTTTTACTGTGACAGACTTTACATGTGACGGACGTTACAGATTTTGATCCCCTGCCAAATCTTACGTGCCAAACTCTCAGGCAGACTTTGTCCATTATTGACTTTGCCTTGGCTACAGTTAAGAGAATTGGAAAGGTTAAGTCAATATTCCATCTCAGTTTCTTCCAATAAAAATAATTCAGAATTTCCATAATGGACGTTACATTGACTGGGATGATTAAGTCACCCCTACCCTCTGGCCAGCAAACTTCCACATGAGGGTTCAAGCTCCCCTTTACTTTAAATTGATGCTCTTGGCATAACAAATTGAATGATATGAACTGTTATACCCATTTAGCTACTGGTAATTTCAAAGGTCCTAATTACCTGATTTTGGGCCGATTTCAGGTTAAAATTTGCACCAACTGTTTGGATGCAAAACTCTTGCTGAAAAATAGTGGTTCAGCCATAAATATACATGTTTCTTAAAGTTAGGGGTTTTGTGGAGAGATTGAGGCCCTTTGCTGGATGTTAAACAGTTATTTAATTTTTGCTCATCATATCCAACTTTTCATGGAATTGCCTTATTTCATTTATGGTATGTCATCTGTTGTCGGAAATCACACCTTTTCTAGGAGAATAATCAGATTGCCGAAATGTGGGAATTCAAGGTCAAAATTCAGGAGACTCCAGGTTATTACAATACATAATAATTCCACAACCCCACTCAAAATGCCCTGCACAACCTCTTTTTGAGATTCTCTTGTACCCAAGACGTCCCAGAGATCATCGAGTTAAACACGGCTCAACCAAGGCATTTGTCACGAACATTTCCAGGTTATAGGAATAAAACACTGGAGTCACTTTTTTTAGTCAGAAAGACACTCTGCTCTGCACTGTTAATGCTATAGCGATCCATGCGATAGTAAACGGGGAACAGAAATCACTGTGCACAAGGCCATGTCCTCACATTAATTCATAGTTTGCAAGTTCAGGGTTGTAAGATTAATTCCCAGATGGGATGCTGCAAATGCACTGTGCACAAGGTGCTCAGCTTTGGGATTACCCCAGCAAAGACCCTGCAGTATAAATGGATTGTGTGTAAAAGAATGTTAACTGTGTAAATCTCTCAGGGTATGAGCTGGTGCTGAACACCAATATGCCTGTGTGTGAGAGTGCTGTGCACACAAACGGAAAACATTAGGAAGGCCATTTTACACACTGTTGCTCTTTCATGCAAATGTAAGAGCAAAAAAAAAAAAAAAAAAGCAACTTTCTTTGTCATTATCCCTCTGTGGCCAATTCTGACTCTGACCACTCAATATGTTAGTCATTTTCATTTTCAAAGATTTTGATATATTTTAAGTCTATTCTACATTTTTATAACTCAATACAGTGCCTTGTATTCACTAACAAAGGAATATCTATCTTTTTATATATTCGCCAGAAATTTCAATGAGATACAACTGACCTTCATATTTAAATTCCGCTAAAACTAACCTGCATAATGCACAGAGCACCTCCAGGCCGAAAAGCCTTGAGCTGAACTCAGTATTGACTTTTTCAAGCACCATTAACTTTTCCCGTCAAAAACATGATTACTCTGTTCATAAAATTAAAAACAATATTTATTCTCCATTAAAAATTCTAGTATTGAATCTTTGCACCTGTGTGTACAGATGGACACAGAAACTAATGGGAGCTCAGGAGATATAACATTTCAGACACATAATTTTGATTGGATAATCATTTCGATACGGCAGATTTCTACCAGGGAAACTGGGACAGCAGTCCCAGTCAGCCTATTAGAAGATAGTTCAAACTTCTTCACCCCGCACGACGATAGGCTGGGTTTACTGTAATAGTATTTGACAAGTAAATACGCCTTTAAGTGTCTGTGCCCCATAGCTCAGATTATCGACTGAGGACCGTAAATAGAGTCAGATGTTTGTCATTACAATATTTCCAATATTCACCATGCTCATAGCTAGCGGACAGTAAGCATAATATGCATTTACAGTGTGTAAAAATTAATCTGTTCAATGTTAATGCATATATATGCAGAATTCATACATTATTTGATCAATTGCGCTGAAGAGGAAATCATATGACAGGTGGAGTTTCAGGTGAAGAGTCACAGATGCATTTGCCTGGTTAAGTATGTTCAGTGTGTGTTAGCGCTGAGCGCAGCAGGGTGTTGCAGTGCGATACACTCCGGCAGGATGCAGAAGCAGCGTGGAGAATGAGGAGGCTCTCGACAGGAGCGATGACTGCGGCGAGGGCCCAAACTCATTCCGCGAGGACCCTTTCCCCCGGCCGCTCTAATAGCAGGTCTGTCCGCCAGAAAGGGCTTGATTCGCCGATTGTGCACGCTGGCACATTTCAGCACTCCCTGCTTAAAAACAACTGGGGAAGAGAGAAGTAATAGCGAGCGGGCGGTGAGAGACTCGCTCATACGCCCTCCCTCCCCCGCCCCGAGGGCCGGTGTAAGAGATCCTTGGGGTTATTACGCTCCCGTCTGCAGCGAGTGAGACGCAGAAAGCAATCACCTCTCGCCTCAGAATCAATCACCAGCGCACTTACTCCAATCATTTAGCCCCGCTGGAGGAAAACAGGCCGCACCGTGCCCTGGTAATGAGTTCTTACCACCAGGACCGTAAAGCATAAAAAATACAAATAAATAAAAATCTGCTCAAAGGTTCTCGGGAACTGTCTAAGATTTTGTGAAATAAGCTGTTAAATTCATGAATCGGGCTGGGACTCATTGTTTGAGTGGTGAATGAGACTGGAGTAAGAACTGTTGCTGTGTGTGTGAGTGTGTGTGTGTGTGTGTGAGTGCGCGTGTGCAGTTTATGTTTTGGTGCCAGTGTGAGGCCATAATGGGTGTAGTTATGTGTGTGTTTGGCAGCACTGGGTGTGCTGTAGTTTAGCTTTGTCTTTGCAAGTGCTGACGGCAGTTCTGTGGTTTTGTGTGTATCTGTTAAGTATGGCCAACCACGGCTATTTTTAGTGAAAATTTGCAGCATGTTGCTGTGCTGGGCATAGTGTGGATGTGTGTAGCTGTGCTGGGTATAGTGTGGGCGTGTGTAGCTATGCTGGGTATAGTGTGGGTGTGTGTAGCTGTGCTGGGTATAGTGTGGGTGTGTGTAGCTGTGCTGGGTATAGTGTGGGTGCGTGTAGCTGTGCTGGGTATAGTGTGGGTGTGTGTAGCTGTGCTGGATATAGTGTGGGTGCGTGTAGCTGTGCTGGGTATAGTGTGGGTGTGTGTAGCTGTGCTGGGTATAGTGTGGGTGTGTGTAGCTGTGCTGGGTATAGTGTGGGTGTGTGTAGCTGTGCTGGGTATAGTGTGGGTGTGTGTAGCTGTGCTGGGTGTTGTATGGTTGTGTCTAGCTGTGCTGGGAATAGTGTGGTAATTTGCGGGTGTGAGTTGTGTCTGGATGTGTGCTTGGCTTTGCGAGTGGTAGTTGTTTTTAAGACTCAAAATAACAGACAAACTTACATTCATAAACCATTGTTAAATATACAGATGTATGACAAAATTTGAAATGCCTTAACTGAGAACCTTCTGTTAATCAGTTTGGCTGCTCTGCATGATTTGACCCCGGTATGACTCCATGTTGAATAAGCCAGATGTTGTGTGTAAATTTTCGATTCTTGTTTTCACTTGTGCGTCCTTCACACCAGCAAATATTCAACACACATTTTTCATCCACATATTCATTATGTAACCCATTAATTCTTGGTTACTGTCACAGGGCGTTGAAGCCGATCTTCTCACACCTTTCTATCTACCTCATTTTTGCGCTTCCACATCTCTATGCCAACAGGTTGAAACGAGAGAATCATTTACACCACTTGAATGAGATTACACCAACCCCAGTCCTGAAATGGCGTCAATCATAAAGAGACGTCAATTTATTCCTCTGAATGAGACACATATTCACGTCCCTTCAAAACAAAATATTCATGAAAACAGGTTACTTTGAGGGTAGATGATAGATCTTCCGGGTCCTTCTCAGCTCACGTGAGCCTCATTTTACGGCTAGTTAGAGCTGTTTTCACAATGTGAATGGTTGTCAGCAATGTACAATAGATGCTAACCCAGTCGTATCAACCACCAGTCCTGAAAGTTCAGTGTCTTTTTGGTTTTTCTCGAATTCAATGAAGCCACTAAGTTTCACGCTAATGACAAATAAAACACACAGACTAACTTAAAAGGGAAACGTACGACATCCCCTACAAATTCTACTCACATACAAACACCGCTTTTGTCTTTTTCTGAGAAGCTGTGCTTGGGTGAAGCCGCAGTTTGAAACTAATGGGACTTTAATTCAGAGTGCTGAGGGGTAATTTCTCGGTCCTGTACCCTATTCAGACCTCTCCGATATAACAGTTAAGCAAATGGCTGTCAGATCAATTGATGCTCACAAACTTGACCAAAAGGGTGGTGAAACAGCTCGCTGGAGTCTGTTAAGACAGTAGAAAGAGCCCAGTGTTTATGAACACATGATCCAGTATTAAGCTGTGCTCAGACACAATACAATATAGTGCAACAGAGCTGAGACACACTATGGACTGTGTAATAGTGCTCTCAGTTTCTTCAGTTTTTGCATATTTGTCATAATCAAATGTTTCAGGTCATCAAACTAATTTAATATTAGACAAAGATTACCCGAGTAAACACAAAAAAGCAGTTTGATAACATGATTATTTAATCTGTTGAATAAAAAAAGCTATCCAATCCTGCCTTGCTCAATGTGAATAAGAAATGGCCCCCAAAGCAACTAAATCAACCAATTAAACAGTTTTAATTAATATCTAGATTCAATTTCACTAGACATACCCAGGCATGATTACTGCCAGCCTGGCCGAATCTGAACATCACTTAAGAAGAAACTATCTGGCAAAGTGAAGTCGGCAAAAAGCAGCACATGATGTTGCCATCTACAGAAATTCAAGAACAAATAAGAAACAATTTGTTAATATCTATCAGTCTAGAAAAGGTTACAAAGCCATTTCTAAGGCTCTGGGACTCCAACAAAGCACATTGAGAGCCATTATCGACAAGTGGAGAAAACTTGGGACTGTGGTGAACCTTCCCAGGAGTGGCTGGCCAACCAAAGTTCCCCCAAGAGTGCATTGCTAATTAATCCAGGAAGGCGCAAAAGAACTCAGACTAACATCTAAAGAACTACAGGCCTGACATGCCTCAGTTAAGGTCAGTGCTCACAACTCCAAGAGAGACCGGGTAAAAATGGCATCCATGGGAGAGCTGCAAGGCGAAAACCACTGCTGATCAAAAAGAACACAAAGGCTTGTCTTACACTTGCAAAAAAAAAAAAAAAAAAAAAAGATTTTGATGACCCCCCAAAACATTTGGTATAATGTTCTGTGGACTGGTGAGTCAAAATTAGAACTTTTTGGAGGCCATGAGTCCTGTTACATATGACTTTAAGCTAACACAGCATTCCACAATAATAACATAACATCAACAGTCAAACTCGGTGGTGGTAGTGTGATGGTCTGGGGCTGCTTTGCTGCTTCAGGACCTGGGTGATTTGCCATAATTGATGGAACCATGAATACTGCTCTCCACCAGAAAATCCTTTTTTTTTTCACCAGAAAATCCTGAAGGAGAATGTCTAGCCATCAGCTTGTGACCTAAAGCTCGAGCACAGCTGATTTATGCAGCAGGACAATTAAAGGCAGCACAAAAACAGGTCCACCTCTGAATGGCTACAAGGAAACAAACTGAAGGCTTTGGAAAGGCAGAGTCAACGTTCTGACTTGACTGATTGTGATGATATAGCATGACCTTGAACTGGTAGTTCATGCTGAAAACCCCAGCAATCTGACTGAATTAAAACAATTCTGCAAAGAAGAGTGGGCCAAAATTCTCTACAGCAATGCCATTTATCACAAATGTTTGATAGCAGTGGTTGCCACCAAGGGTGGCACAACCAGTTATTGGATTTAGTTATTTTTTTCACATGGATGATATAGGTTTTAAATCACTCTTAACTGTCAATAAATGAAATGATGATTTAATACCTGCATTTTGCCTTTTCTTACATTGTCTTTGTCACACATTAAAATTTGTTGGATGATCTGAAACATTTTAGTGAAATTAGAAGAAATTGGGATGGGGGCAAATATGTTTACACAGCACTGCATACTGCATTGCCAAAAGACAGTTGACATGTGCTCATACAGTCTCCCTCTACCTGCCTCTGTCACTCACAAGCATGGACTCTGAAATAAATAAGCATTATGGGATGCGATCAGTTCTCATTCATGCACACGCACATGTACACACATGCAAACATATCCACATAGATTCACAGTCACACAAACACACACTCACTCACTCATATGCTGGGTGAAAACAACAGAGCAGGGCAGTGCTGCTTTTTACAGCCACTTGCTCCTCCAAGATTCATTGTTTGATATCAGCCTGAAAGCCTTTTAAAGCGATTGTAAAGCCTTAAATCAATGGCAATCACCAAATTCTTTTGGCAAAGACACATGCATTATTGTTCAAAATAAAAAAAATAAACCAGCTAAAAATAAGGATGGTCCAAATACCTCTAAATATTTGAGAAGCCTGTGCAGGGAGGAATGCAGGCCTGGCATCAGAGGCGATCGCACTGATCTGAACGGGAGTCGGGCTAACGCTCCAAACGCAGCGCGACTGACAACAAGCAAACTGGGTTGAAAGGCGCAGCCCTGGAGACCCGACAGACAGTGTTTCAGCGGAGGGCAGCAGGAGAAGTGCTGATGCAGCCGTCTGTGCAGCACAGTCACTTTTTAATTATTCTGGGTACAGTGGCACACAGAGACACCGGCCCCCGCTGCTCCAGTGTCTCCGGGAGAGACGTCTTCAACATAAATTAAAACTGGCATTTTAATTAAATGCTCTAAAGGTTACAAAATTGTTATCCCCCCGTCAAATCCCCGATCCAACAACGTGTATTCTCTTACTATTAAGAATGACCTGGGCCCAAAGGTCAAGGTGCCTGCTTACTATTCAAGAAAAACTAGCATCTCTGAAATTTATGGGTGCTTGTCAGCAACTGTCCAGTCTCATCTCAAAGTAAAGATGTCATTTGCGCAAACATGGGAAAAAAAAAAAGATCTGCAAATAGGTAATGGCAAAAGTGTTTTATAAATAAGTAAATGAATAATGCGTTGGGCTTGGAGACAAACAGTTTTAAACTAGGGTCTTTGGGCGAGATCTGGCACAAGGTGCTTCATGCGATACAACACAGCAAATATGCTGTGGTTAATTCCTCACGACTCAATCATCATAATGAGCATAATGCATTAACAAACATAGTGCCTTTGCTGACCGTAAAGTGGGCTGGAATACAATAAGGAAAGAAAACTGATCATAATGAAACCTCAAAACACCAGCTATGTCTGGTTACCACGTCTAGCTGGGGAGGAAGAACTGTCAACAGGGTTAAGAGACCATGCAAAACAAGTCAGATTTAAGCGCCGCAAGTCACCTGGTGAAGAGGGAATAACGTTAGCCGAAACGCAGATGAAACAGTGTGGTTCTCTGGCTGAACGGAGTCGCAACAGTCGGAGTGTGAAACATCAATCAGGCTTTAGCTCACACTCCACCAGAGCCGCCCAGCACAGCGCGAGGATAGCTAACGTCAGACCATTTCAGCGAAAGCCGTTTTTGCTTTCACCGCTAATGGACGAAGTTCAGCTGGCATCAGAACAGCAGCTTGGGAGGGGGCGGGGGAGGCATTACACGAATACCAAAATGAGAGCAGCGCAAACTAAATTGACCGGAGCCTCGCAGCACTCGTAAAGAAGAGACGCGACCTCCCACTGTTTAGCTCCCGAAAATCACAGCGGTTAACAAGCAGGTCAGCGATTCGGCTCGCACACGCGAGAAGGCACACTCCTCAGACGAAAAGCGCAGCAACCGTTCCTTTCTTCCCAAGGCTTCGGCGAGCTCTCCGCACGCTTTTGATCAGGCCATGAAAGGTCCATTTTCCTGTCAGTCACCACTAGCCAGCCTTTCATCTTCACCGGAAAATATCCCAGGAAGATGACAAAGGCGTCACGCAGTACTAGAGGAGAGATAGATCCGTAGGGATTTTCACACAAGTGCTCTGGACGATGGATGAAAGACACTGATCCCTACGCATGCACAGATTACCTGAGGCAAAGGGGAGTGACGTTTCAAACGTCTTTGTACAAAAGTAAAATCCCAGCTATTCTAATGTGCATAATGAGGTGATATGAATTCTGAAGACAATATTTCATCATATATCACATCCGAATGCTTGGCAAATTAAAGCCATTCGAATCAAAGTGGGCTTAACGGTGCATATCTGCAATGGTAGCTTTTATGATAATCATTCTCAGTTGTACTGTGTATTCCAAAGGAAATCGCAACAATGAGAAGTTATGAGAAGATTTCCCATGAAAGTGATGTTCCTATGTGCCGAGGTTATTATTCAATCCAGCCATAAATGCAAATTGCTCCCGAGATGCACTCAAGGTAAATCACCTATTTACAGGTGGCTTACCTCTCACACACCAAAGCTGCCTCAATAAATGAAGTCAATAAAACATCTTACCAGTGGAATGAGTAAGAACCATCCCATCCCGAAACACTTCAGCAAGAATGACAAAAAACATGTCAACAATGTTCTGGAAGCCAGCGTCAAGGGCCTCAGCCAGGAATTCTGGATCCTTCCTATTCTATAATAAAACACATTAGCTGGGGGCTCTTGCGATCGGCACCATCATTCCAGAAGCCAGCGTCAAGTAGCTATAGCTTATTAACATTTTCACAATGCTATTACATCCAATGTATAGCTTTCCATGAACATGACCAACCCCAAGCAGTAACGGATAAATCTAAGGCAAAGTACAGACATGTAGCATACTTAGTCTAACAGAGTTAACAGGCTAAATAAATAAGTAAATCTGTCACCTGGATCTATGTAATGTAATGCTAGAAGTGACAAAAAAATCTACGTTGTACAAGCATTGTAAAACCAATATTACGGTTTCCCCATGTGCCTGTGGAACAGATGCTAAATGTTATAAATGTTAGAAGTGCCGCTCTGCGCGATGTGAGAGTGGGGATGTAAATGTTGCTGGACCTCCTAGCAGGGGTATATTGCAGGGTCTATTTTGACACACTGGCGAGAAGATACTAAGAAATAAAAGGCTGTTTCTTTTTCCAGTCACAATGACCTCTGATCATAGAAAGATTTTATTACTAATTTCAGAAATGCCCTGCAGCAACTTCAAAAGTAGGTCGATATGTTGGCCGTAGAGTCGTGAAAAGGTATTTTTGTAATGAAAATAACATTTACTGGGAGGAACAATGGATTTCAGCCTCACTTTCTCTGGATGGTGTCACTCCATTACATTTATTTGAGGCCTGTTCCTTCCATTGAGGGAAATAAGCTAAAAGGAGCAGTATTACGGCACATTATTGATGTACCTGATTCCTCTAGAAACGGGTCCATTTAGCGCCGCAAAGGCCCAGCCCAGAGCAGAAGCCACTCTGCTTACTGGACTATTCAAGCCCCTAATGAACCACAAATTGGATTCTGATAGTTTTGCAACAAAGAACTCGAGCAAGGCGACTCATTTGAGTCTGAAATGGGAAACATTTCCACTAAAAAAGCCACACATTTTTATCAGAGCCGAGCCACTCTGCCATTGAGATTGAAGGTCTTTTTAACGGTGCTGTAGAATAAGTGTGAAATTACTGAGTCCTGGGCCATGTTGCTAACAGACTGTGCTGTGATAGTGGCTGTAGGGGACCAGATACTGAATATTAACTCGCTGTCGCCATGGCACTGGCTGCCAATTGGTAGCAATCTGTGTTGGGACTCAATGAATGCTAAGAATTCCTATGGCAAGCCAGCATGTGACCACCATCAGCCCCCATTTATACAAGTCATGATGGATCCATGGACCCATGTTACTCATTGCATTTCCTTACCCAACCATCTCCAACTGTAATTTCTATGACATATACACTACATAGCCTCCTCTTCCTGTTCTGTGCAGCCATGACTGAAACCAGTATGGTCTTACACTGCATTAGCAGAAATGCAACTATTCTAAAGCCAAAGTGGTTTCGTCATTTTTGCCAGCTTGAATGAATCTGCCCACTAGCCTGTCTTTAACCCCCTATTTTCAACCAGCAAGCTGCTGTTTGTGTATAAAACCTTTAATCAATGAATTTCAAACTGCAGTGAGCAAAATTCCCAGGAGGGCAACCGTCTCAGGAGTGCTAGAACTGCCATTCCACCATGGAACCACCATGTTCATTAAACCATCCAGCGGTCAGGGTTACCCGATGTAATGCTGTTTGGTCAAACAAAATCCAAGTGTTCATCATGTGCGTACTCAGTTTACTGAGTCGCAGTAACAGGGCTGACTGGAGGGTAGGCTATTTCAGTTGCAGAGTTTGTTGATTTAAAAAACATCCAGCAATAAAAGTACAGTCGTTAATCTTTCTCTATCCGAATACATGGGAGATATTTTTAGAGAGTGTGGTGTGGATATGTAAGGCTTTCATATTGTCATGAGCAGAACTTGTACGGATGTCACTGAATTCAGTTTAATTGGAATAAAAGCCAAAACTCAGCATGGGCTCCCAGCCTCATTTACAAACTTTTCATGAGTAATCTAAAACATTACCGCTTAAAATTAGGATTTTTATTTATTCATTGCGGAACAACATTTTGCTTACACTGTGTTTGTCAGCCTGATGACTTGAAACCATATAATTATTCCCTGAAAAAACCCAAGTAACATAGAATGATACCAGAATGTTATCTCAATGTTATAATATTGCAGCCACATTGCAATATTTATTTATTTAAATATTTATATTTATCTATTCATTTATTATTTGTTCATTCATTCTTTTATTTATTTTAACATTGTTAGCGATAGCTGTAATGGCCGGTAGAATTGAGAGGCCAAGTGCAGCGGCCGGAGGGAAACACAGCAGCACGGACTCAATACAAACACAGAGAATGATACTGACGACAGGAACAGTTCTCGCGCTTCCAAAAGGACGTCCAACCATCTGACAACACGGAAGCAAAGTGAGAGAGAGAAAGAAGAAGTATCTCGGAACCGAGATAAATAAAGCTCCTAAAATGGGGCGATACAAAGATTAGAGAGGAAAAGGGAATAACCCTCGAGAAATAGAAACTCCACAAATAACGAGAAGATAAAACGTCAAATAAATCCTGACTACAGATATCTTCGGCTATAGTGCATAACTACAAACAACACTCTAGCGAAGGAGGCGTGGCGGACCTCCGGCTTATATAGAGTGGAAAGGCGCCGCCCAAGTTCAATGAGCCAGCTGGGTAAAGAATCCGATGGAAAAGAAATTCGATATCGTCCCGGGACGAGAGCCACAAAGAGAAGTCCTTAACCACACAAACATCCAGAACCATGACAATAGCAACTGCTACCAGTATCACAGGACCTGTGGATGTCTGTGTGGAAAAACAACACTGAAATCAAACCATTTTTCATGAAAGTCTTTCATGTTGTTCTCATCAAAAATAAACGTGCAAAATAGTGTTTCAAAATGAGGATTTTGACTGCACAGCTTCATGCTGTAATTACATTCACAAAACTGCTTCATGCCATCATGTTCGCATTAATAAATGAATCACTCCACATACGGTGGACATAATCCTCAGCAAAGAGAATCAATAATTTACTCAATGCAATTATAGAACAACAACAAATCAGTGAGAACATCGTGGAGTAAATGGATGTAGGACAATGAAAAATCATTCAAAAACAGAACTCATTTTAACAAAGACGTCTTTTCCAGGAACAGACAGATAAGATTGAGCTAAATGCCTTTGGTTCTGTGCTCTGGAGGAAATAACTGTATTGATTTCTACATTTTTAATGTCAGATTTTTTATGAAATGCATGTCATGAAGCAATTGTTCAGCAATCTCTAAATTACAAGAGGTGATGTCGGCAGAGAGTCTTTCAGAAACGTCTTCATTAAAGCCAACCAGCCATGGTTTCTAAAACATGAGAATCTGAAAATGAAAAGCACAGCACTACATTCAGTTGAAATTCAGATATTGATTATCTGCACAGATACAATGCAGTCCATAATTATTTGGACAGTGACCTACCGTATTTTCTCATTTGTCAAAGGTAACTGCACTCTAAACAATGGGTTTGAGATGAGTATGCTGCTACAGAACAGGCTGTCAGCTTCAAAAGTGTTTACATAAATTTTGTGATTTCAAAAAGCAAAGTTAAAAAAACAACATAGCCTTTTATTATGTATTTACTGCATTCATTAATTTAATTGCTGATTTATTTATGGTACTTCGTATACAAATGAATTCATTTTTTTGTCTTTACCGAATCCCAGCGAGCCATTATCTTGTAAAATGTGCTATGAGTAAAAAGTAAAGGAAAAATCTTATACAAATCAGTCAGGGTCAAACAAAGGTTAATAACATGACTGGGTCATGACACTCACACAGTCGCATACACACGGGGAGAAAATGCGATAAGATTATTAACAAGATTTTTTAGGGGAGGTGCGAGGTAGTAATCTCTACTCAATCATTTTCAGTCTTCATATTCAATCCGATTGTTATAAATCCCTACTTTCATTGCGTTCTCATGACACTGCTTAAAAGTGGATTAGGAGTGTGGGGTATTCTGACAGAAAAACAAGATCCTACACTCTGTACAACAACAACATTTTTTCTTTGAACCAGAACTGTGCAATTCTAAGAGAAAACTGTGGTATAAACCTGGTATCAACTTGTCCCCACAAATAACAGGAAAGTGTAGGAAAGGCATACACGGGACTAGCGATGGTTTTGATTAGAACAAGCTTTCAGTCAGCTCAGCACACACGAAAAACAAACTATTAGCTGTCACCAAACAGCACCTTCAGGAGAGAAGCCACAAATGGAGTGGCTGGATTTGTTTGCTTCTTGCTTTAGCGAGATAAAGCACTACAGCTGAGCTGGTGATGAACAGCGAGAGGACAGACAGCTTCCTGCCATAATAGAGCTGAGAGACATGCCGTTTGCGCCATGTCTGGACTTTGACTGAACGTGAGCTCTGAGTCTTCAGCTCCGTCAGTATCGACCCGATTCATCTGCTCACACAGATGGCCTTGACCTCATCCTAAATCAGTGGATAGACGGAGATCTTATTTATGAGCGACTGGACCAGGCCTAAATCAGGACCATCAGCAGGCCTTACTCAAGGACAAACAAGTCAAACCTAAGTCAGAAACATCAGCAAACCTTATGTATGGGATGCTGGACCAGTTTAAATCAGGACCATCAATCATGGAGTGATTGTTCCAGCCACTTTCCCACTGACTGTCCAGCTTGATGTCCCAGAGTTATTCCCCAGTGTGGAATCCTAGAGTTACTTCCCAAAAACAGCTCTAAGAGTGAGATCCCAGAGTTATTTCCCAGTGTGAAATCCTGGAGCGACTTCCCAGAAACAGCTCTCAGGGTGAAATCCCACAGTTATTTCCCAGTGCGGATTCCCAGTGTGATTTACCGGTGTGTTTTCCCAGGAAGGCCTTATTGCACACAGTAAGACATACTCACCAACTGATTCTCCATTTCTACATTTCCCCGTAACATAGTGTTACCTGCGAACACAAGCCACGATGTGCACTTTCAATAGGTCAGTGCTGCAGCCACTGCAATTTAAACTCATTCCAAAAAAGAGGGAATTCATAACCCAGCGACTGGAAAAAGACAGATGACACAGTCACCGATATGAGACAGTCCGGGTCCATTATAATCTAGTACGGAGAGGCACAGTGGCGTCTGATGGCATCTACATACAGTTTAATAAGCTAAGGAGGATACTTAACTGCTTGTTTTACGAGGAGATAAGGTAGGAGATACATTAGCCTTCACCTCGTAAATATTCAGTCAATTAGTTGAGGAGTGCAGGTGTTTGGAAAGGAGATAAATCATAGCAATGCGCCGTGTCACATTTTGGCCGATCTGCCTTAATGCTCTGCTTCTCCTGACCTTCTCCCTCCGCAGGACCACCAGTACAGGGATAGGCGCCGAATGAAAGCTGTTGGCGGTTAGTGCATTAGCCTAACAGCATTATTCTCCCCTACAGGCAACAAACCAATTTTTTTCCGGCAGGAGAAATGGTTGGAGCAGCAAATGCGTTGTACTTCCGCAGGAACAATGAGAAAATTTTCATTATGTCACTGTAGTGTTTAAAGGAATGTCACAACAGTAAACATGCACTGAGATTTCACTGCAATTTTTCCTTTCAAAGTGTATCTAATGAATAGATGCGAATGGATATAACTAGAGTTTGCATCTTTGGTTTCCTGCATGCAGATCAATGTCTGGCACTTGGCGTGCGTTTCTGCTTCCTGGGTATGAGGAACGCGATTGGACGGGAAGGAGGGAGAAGATGGAGGGAAACGGAGGTGGAGAATCAGAGCTGGTAGGCATATACAACGTAGAACTCAAGGCGCAATCACCTCCATCTTCCTCATGAAACTCACAGGAGAGAGCGAGAGAGGGAGGGAGATTTATTATAAACGAAGAGGAAAGATAATAACAATAAATCCTGTTTGGTTTAGAGTCAGGCGGAGGCCTGTGTGCCATAGATCATTTCCGCTCTGGAAAAATGGATTTGGGATCAAAGTGTGGCTCCTAACAGGTCTGTGGTTATTGTGAGCTCTGAGCTGTGAAAGGGGCTGGTGACGGCACGAAAACAGTGGGAGACGCAGTAACGCACCGACTGTAGGTATCACGTCTTTTCGGCTTGCATTAATAACCGGCTGCGTTCGGAATAGAGAGAAACAATCGTCGGCACGCAAGAATGAGTGCATCTCAACATGCGCTGCAGCCTGGGGGAGGTGACAGAGGAGATGGAAATGGAGACGAGGCAGAGACATAATCAGGTTCTGCATTATCCCTCAGCTCAGGCTGGGCGAGGAAGTGCTGGGCCTAACATAAATGTTCCCTGTGAGAGTGACTCCAGGGTCTCTAAGATAGAGACTCAGCCAAACAAAGGTTCCCTTCGAGGATGACCCTTGTGTCTCTAATGGAGACACTCGGCCAAACAAAAAGGTTCCTTGTAAGAGTGACTCTTGTGTCTCTAATGGAGAGACTCGGCCAAACAAAAAGGTTCCCTGTGAGAGTGACTCTTGTGTCTCTAATGGAGACACTCGGCCAAACAAAAAGGTTCCTTGTGAGAGTGACTCTTGTGTCTCTAATGGAGAGACTCGGCCAAACATAAAAGTTCCCTGTGAGGGTGATTCTTGTGTCTGTAAGAGAGAGACTCGGCCAAATATAAAGGTTCCCTGTCAGAGTGACTCTTGTGTCTCTAAGGGTAAGACTCGGTCAAACATAAGTGTTCCATGTGAGAGTGAAACGTCTATCAAAATAAATGAACTGGGCCCAGCATGAAGCATTATGAGGCACTCATAGGCAGCAAGTAAAGTGTTAAACACTCTGCTGATGCAAAAGGAATGTATTACGATCGGGAACATATTGCATGTCCCGCTCATCCCCCTCGCTGTGAAATCAGTAAACAGATTTTAACTTTCTTCAATACAAGCTAGTTAAACAGTTTACCTGAATAAACAGGCAATTGAAAATAATCATATCTGTCTGCCACACTTGATTTCATAGAGTAAAATGACTGCAGATTGAAAAATAACTGCTGGGAGGAGTGTGCCACAGAGCAGAAGAAAATTCTGAATTCTGGAGCTGACACAAAAATGTGCAGGATGTTATTTTTTTTTTATCCTCCTGAGTAAAATCAAATCAAGCAAACCAGATGGAGAGAAGCGGCTCTAAATGAACTGGCCTTAAATCAATACACAGTTTTTTTCTGCTCTTCGAAAGAGTCTTTTGTTTCTCCGCCTGCATCCATCTGCACTCTATTGTCTCTATTGTAATGGGTGACAGTGTTTACGAAGATCCTCTCAGAGGGAGTGTGGGTACACGGCTATGCGGAAATGATTCTCCGGTGAGCTGTCCATTCATCCGAGGCCCCCGTCAGCTCTAAGCAGGGCAGCGACAGGCAGACAGGCGTCCGTCTGAGAGCCAGAAACACAGATGCCCCCTCTAATCTGCTCTCTTTCTCTGAGCCGCACCAGCAGAGAAAACAACATCACTGCTTCAGGAGGGACCTGCGCCTCCTGTCACACTTCACACCGTAACACCTCCCCGCGTCAGTCAGTCTGACCCCTGCAGCCCAACTCCTCATACACACACGCTACTGACCATGCCGTGTGACAAAGTATTATCCCCCACCCTGATTTCTTCTATTTTTGCCTATTTGTCATATTGAAATGTTTCGGATCATCGGAATCATTTTTAAAAAAGACAAAGACAAAGCGAGTAAACTCAAAATGCAGCTTTTAACTGATTATTTCACCTATTGAAGATAAAAAGTTATTCAAAACCAATATCACCCATGTGAAAAAATAATTGCTCCCTAAACCTAATAACTTGTTTAGCCACCCTAGGCTGCAACAACTGCAATCACATGTTTGCAATAATTGGCAATGAGTCTTTTAAATTGCCATGGAGGAATATTGGCTCACTCTGCCTTGCAGAATTGTTTTAATTCAGCCATATTGGAGGCTTTTTGAGCATTATCTGCTTGTTTAAAGTCATGCCACAGCATCTGAGTTGAGTTTAAGTCAGGACTTTGACTAGGCCACTCCAAAACCTTCATTATGTTTCTTTGAGGTGGACTTGTTTGTGTGCTTCGGATCATTGTCCTTCTGCATAACTCAACTGTGCTTTAGCTTTAGGTCAAAAATTAATTGCCAGACATTCACCTTCAGGAATTTTTGGTAGAGAGCAGAATTCAGGGTTCCTACAGTTATGGCAAGTCGCCCACGTCCTGAAGCAGCATAGCAGCCCCAGATCGCAATGCCACCACCGTGTTTGACTGTGGGTACAATGTTCTTATTGTGGAATGCTTCGTCATCTATACGTCAGATGTAACAGGACCCATGTCTTCCAAACAGTTCCAATTTTGACACATCAGTCCACTGAATATTATCCCAAAAGTCTTCAGGATCATCAAGATGTTTTTAGACAAATGTGTGACGAACCTCTGCGTTCTTTTTCGTCAGCAGTGGTTTTCGCCTCACAGCTCTCCCGTAGATACCATTTTTGCCCAGTCACTTTCTTATAGTGGAATTGAGAACACCGACTTTAATTGAGAAAAGTGAGCCCTGCAGACCTTTAGATGTTAGTCTGAGTTCTTTTTTGTGCTCTCCTGGATGAGTTATTGATGTGCTCTGGGAGGAATTTAGGTTGGCCAGCCACCTCTGGGAAGATTCAGAACGGTTTCAAGTTTTCTACATTTGTAGATGAGGGCTGTAATCCTTAGAAACTGATGGATGTCAACGACCTTGTCTCTTTTCGGTGCTTGAATTTCTTTATATCATGGCATCATGTGCAGCTTTTTTTCCTACATCACATTGTCAGACAGGTTAATTTACATCAGGGCTATTCAACCTTGTCCAGAAAGGGCCACTGTGGGTGCAGGCTTTCATTCCAGCCAAGCAGCTACACACCTGATTCTACTAATCAACCCCAAGAGTCTTTGCTAATGAGCGTGATTAGTAGAATCAGGTGTGTAGCTGCTTGGTTGGAATGAAAGCTGCACCCACAGTGGCTCTTTCTGGACAAGGTTGAATAGCCCTGATTTACATGGTGTTAATATAATGCTGTATGACACTCACCCAATGCACTGGGCTTTAATCTGGTGTAAAAGTTTATAACAATTACTCACGGCCTGAATACAAATACTGCAAAGGGTCGTTGCCATTGTAGTGCTAAATTTTTGGCCGAATAAGCCAATCTACAGACGTGACAAATCCGCAGTGTCACGCAACTAAAAAACACCCATATCCAGCTCTAAAGTACTTCCTGTGAATAACATCCTCAGAGGAATCTGAGGAAGTACAGTGCCCACACAGATTTTCAGAGGGTTAGTAGATCATCAATGGTTTTATATGCAGTATGTAAGAAAGCTCAGGTGGGTAAAAACTAGGCCTTACCCCTTATGCACCTCACAGTCACATGCGTATTACAGTGTGTGCCTGCAGATAGCTATATTGATTGTTGTGTTTGCAATCTCAGGGCTGTATTTTGAAGCAGGAAGCCTTTATCGTATTGCCTTTAACTACGCTAATGTGCTTCCCACTGAGATGCTATACTCCAATGTCCCTGCTTTGGGTGTTAATGTCATGAATGACACTGCCTATAGCTGCACATTAAAGAGGAAATGCTTTACCGGGGATAGCATTAGCATGATATGAATCGCAGTGGTTACAGAATTGTAAATGTGTAAATTTGAGCATACAGGCCAGGCACATAATCGCTGTTAGCCTAATAC
Source organism: Gymnothorax javanicus (assembly GCA_029692085.1). Lineage (NCBI taxonomy): Eukaryota > Metazoa > Chordata > Actinopteri > Anguilliformes > Muraenidae > Gymnothorax > Gymnothorax javanicus. The sequence goes on along the minus strand of CM056202.1, from coordinate 90,411,747 downwards.
GGAGTCATTTGATGTGAACCATCAAGATTTCTGCCCAAAGCAACATCGCTTGCACCCCACAGAACATTCTGGTACAGCAAAACACTCTCGCAATCCACCCGAGCTCCGGCTAACATCAAAAGGTCAGACAACTTCACAACAGCCCTTCATCTTAACTCACATACGTGACTTCCTTTTTTGTGTGTGTGTGTGTGTGTGTGAGTGCCTGGAAGTCTGCGCTTCCACATTCCTTTTTTTCCGTGTGCGTGTGATTCTGCAAGTCTGTTTCAACATTCCATTTTAACACTTCTCAAAGCAAGTTTTATCTTTCTGCTGTTTCTTAATTTGCTTCCCTAGTCTTCTAAATAACTTTGAAAAGCGCATGAATGATGAAGCCCCCAGAAAAGGAGAGAGAGAAAAAGAGAGAGAGAGACATTGGGGGCTGCGTTAGGGGGTACCCCCATTGTCTCAGAGCAGACAGCCTCCCCCCAGCAGCTGGTTCATGAAGTATCTCACCTGCATCCCTAGAGTACAGCCCCCCCATACAGCAAACCTGCCCCTCTCAATTATCATTCCCATCAGAGCCCAGAACCCCAACACACATCTCATCTCAGGATCTGTCACTTTATCAAATAAAGCGCCACTCTGCTCGGCCAGCACGCCTTCCTACCCACTGCGTAAATAATTACACGGGGATCAGATCTGTCTGCACCTCCGTGCCTCCCTCTGTCTCTCACACCCTCCCTCCCTCATTCCCCATCCCACTGCAAACGGCACTCTCAATTATCGCCCTCTCTCTTGTTTTTCTCCTCGCAGCCTCCACATAAAAGACTTTCTAATTAGCGACACGTTTGTTGTCCCCTTTTTTATGTCTCATCTCTTATCTCGCAAAAGGCACCCCGCCCGCCACCAGGCGACTGCGTGTTTGATGGATACGGCGAGTCGGACACTCAGGCTCTCATGAAATAAAGATGCTTTTTTCCTCACCGCGTGCTGACGGCGGGAGCAGAAATCAAGGCTGCCCGTGCTCGGATTGGTGCATGAAATCACTACTTTGACAGTCTCAAGGAAAGACAAGAGTGTTCTGAGATGGTAAGTCAGACACGGCTTGAGGTGGTCAGAGTCTGGTCCACAGGAACAGTCACGGGATCTGAGATAGCTCACTGAGCAGTGTAGGCAAATACCAACAGTATGAGAACTCCACTACTGACCGACCCAATAACAGTCATCCGCAAAACTTCACTTGAACACTTTGACAGAAGGCAGACAAAACGTTTTCACGCACCACAAAGCAACAGATGCCAGTAGGCACCGATAAAAGTGTAAAAGGTGTATGTCTGTTGACATCTTTTGAACAGCTGTTATCTGATGTGTACGAGTGTCAGCTTTATATCATCTTCAACAAAACAAAGTACAGAACGTCAGTTTACAAAAAAAAAAACTTCATAATTAGTCCACCTGTAAAGAAAAGCTTCCATAATGTGAGACATAATCCTTGCTCCCTGGCTTTTGGGGTAGATACCTGCACACTTAGTAAGGGTGATGAGTGGTTTTGGGGGTGCATACCTGTACACTTAATGAGGGTGATGAGTGGTTTTGGGGGTGCATACCTACCTGTACACTTAGTGAGGGTGATGAGTGGTTTTAGGGGTGCATACCTGTATACTTAATGAGGGTGATGAGTGGTTTTGGGGGTGCATACCTGTACACTTAGTGAGGGTGATGAGTGGTTTTGGGGGTGCATACCTGTACACTTAGTGAGGGTGATGAGTGGTTTTGGGGGTGCATACCTGTACACTTAGTGAGGGTGATGAGTGGTTTTGGGGGTGCATACCTGTACACTTAGTGAGGGTGATGAGTGGTTTTGGGGGTGCATACCTGTATATTTTGTGAGGGTGATGAGTGGTTTTGGGGGTGCATACCTGTACACTTAGTGAGGGTGATGAGTGGTTTTGGGGGTGCATACCTACCTGTACACTTAGTGAGGGTGATGAGTGGTTTTGGGGGTGCATACCTGTATATTTTGTGAGGGTGATGAGTGGTTTTGGGGGTGCATACCTGCACACTTGGTGCGGGTGACCAGCGGCGGTCCGGGGGGTCCTGTACCCCCTTCTCCAGGCCGGCTCAGCAGGACCTTGATCTCATACTCCACGTCAGGGTCAAGGTGCCACAGCTTGTAGGTGGGGGCGTCTACGATGTGCGTCTCCGCCCAGTTTCCCGTGGTGGTGCGGTACTCCACCTCTTTCAGGATGATGGGTCCGTCACCGATGATGGAGTTGGCATTGGGTTTGATCCACAGGTAGGTGGCACCCACCGCCAACAGCTCTGGAGGAGCGATAGGAGTGGGCGGGGCTGCAGAAGCAAGAAAAATGGGCGGGATTAGAATGGAGCTCAAAATCATTTTATGCAAATCTACATGTGCCGGACTACTATCGCTCCTGTTGTCATCACTTCAAAACCAGATTCCAACCATGAAACCTGCTCAGTTCAGTTAACTGCAGAGTAATCTCTAAATATTTGGACAGCAACAGCATTTTTGATGTTTAGCCATATACTCCAGCACTGTGGGTTTGAAAACAATGAGAAAGAACTCAAACTATCAACTGTCAACATTGGAGGTATTGATATCTATGTACATTGAGCTCCATAGTTTGTTGGACAGTGACACTTTTTTGTTATTTTTTTTCTTCTGTTCGCCTAATAAATCACCAGGCATCTAATCTATAAAACTTTGTATAGCTCCATACAAAAAATGTGCAGTGGAGTGAAAATCAGGAAATGGCATGCGTTGCTGAAAAACTGTATTTATAAAATCATGCATACACAGAACAGCTCACAACTTCGCCTTTATAAATCATAACCTATGTGGAAGAGTCCATATATGAACAAGCCACAGATCCAGTCCTGGGACCTCTCACAGTTACTAATAAATGGTGTGCGCAAATTCCCTCATGAATTTACGTACAGGTATATCTCATTTGCTTTTAGGTGATACAACAGTGATGTACCTAAGATGAAAAGGCAAATTTGATGCATTTCAGGAAGGGGGTGCTTCTAATAAAAATCAAACACCTGACAGATGTGCTTTTTGATGGCCTCTGGGGTCACCAACAAGAGGTCTAGCCTAGGTATTTAAAGTGGCAACATTGCAGTGGCCATATATTTGGTCATTTTAACTCATGAGCAACAGCAAAATAAAAAGACAGTGTGACCTCAAAAGTGAGAAACCATAATTTTACAGCTGACTATTGGTGATGACAGTCCCACTGAAGGAGAGAGGAGCACTCGTCTGGCCCTAGCCTGTCTCCAGCAGCAAAACCAGGATTCTCATTTTGTTGTCAATTTATGAAGGTTGTTTAGAGACAACGTTGGTCGTGTTAAATATTTTGGTTCTGTTAAATATGACATTATTTTCTTTTTATCTCTTTCTGGCTGTGTATGAAACATGGATTAACCAAATTGCTCGATTGAGTCTGCATTAACCAGCTATCATTGACATGCTCCTGTCATTTGGTTTTACGATAATTAATTTTATTCAACATATCACTGACAGAAATTCATCTGTATTGATATGTAACTTACATACTGCAGCTAGCTAGTTAGGTAGCTAACACTTAGATCAACATTTGAAATTCAAGCTTATAGTCTCTTGGGGTTATTTTTACACCTGCGATACACTCCAGCTGTTTAGTATTAAAAGAAGCATCTTGGACCGATAAACTGCATTTTTAATAATGCAAGTAATTAAAAGCTGAAGAACACTTTTGTGAAATTTATTGTTTATTAATATATTCTTCTAGTAGGCCTAAACATGTTGCTACAAATGAAATCCAACTAAAATGCACGATTTATTTATAATTAATTTTATAGTTATTTACAACAATCAGGTTGTACAACAATGAAAAACAAATGCTCCGTTTTATTATTTTTAAAAATATGCATATTTTTTAAATTGTTGGCAACTTAACAAATGTAAAATAGAAATATATATATATATATATATATACAGTGCCTGACAAAAGTCTTGTCGCATAAGGACATAGTAACTAAAAATAGCATATAACTTTATTTCTAACCAATCAATTGTTACAATAAATGGTCCATTTTAATGTCAAGGGCTTTCACATTAATAATTTGGTGCAAAATGAAACTGTCAAGAAGTGTTCTGATGTTCACAGCTTGGCTAAGCCCATAACATCTGTTTTTGCTAGGACAAAAGTCTTGTCGTCTCTTCAGATGATGCAACAAATTGCAGATTAGAGTTTAACCTATGACAAATACTGTAATTAACACATTCCCAGATGTGTATAGAAATAATCCCAGCACACCAGACTTTCATATGAGGTGCGACTAGACCTCGGACAACATACCAAAGATTCAACCACAGACCAAAGTGCTGATCATCAAGAGCCTGAAGACTGAGTCTGCTGCTGAGGTGGCAGACATCTTTAATGTATCCAAATGTCAAGTGGAGGGGATGAGAAAAAGATTTGAAGAAACTGGTGACGTTCATGGCAAGCGCAGGTAAGACAGACCCCGGTGTGACAACTGTTTGAAAGGACCGTTTGTTGCTTCAACTGTACAAGGCTAGCCCTTCTTCAACTACAGCGGCTTACATGAGGAAATGTCACCAAAAATCCCGGTATCTACAAGAAGAGTTTGTCAAATTCTCTTTCAAAGTGGTTTTCATAGCCAAATTAGTACACAGAAGTCTGCATTAAACAGAAAACAAAAAACCTGCATTGCATTTGCCAAGGCCCACAGCTCACAGAAAGGATTGATACTGGAAAAGTGGCTGAAAGTTTATTTTTCTGGTGAATCATCCATTGGACTGCATGCCAGTCGCCATACAAGACCTGTTGGAACCCTCATGGACCCAAGATTCTCCCAGAAAACAATCATGTTTGGTGGAGGGAAAATCATGGTTTGTTGTTACATCCAGCATGGGGGTGTGAGAAAGATCTGCAGAGTGGATGGCAACATCAACAGCCTGAAATATCAAGAAGTTCTTGCTGCTATACTTATACTGCTGCTCCTTCTCATTCTTCTGCCTCCATGTCACAGTTCCTGAAAGCAAAGAAGGTGAAGGTACTCCAGGATTGGCTAACCCAGTCACCTGACATGAACATTATTGAGCATTTCAGGAGTAAGATGAAGGAGGAGGCTTGGAAGATGAAACCATAGAATCTTGATGAACTCTGGGAGTCCTGCAAGACTGCTTTCTATGCCATTCCACATGATTTCATCATCAAGTTATCTCAGTCATTGCCAAGACGTATGGATGCAGTCCTCCAAGCTCATGGGAGTCATACGCAATATTAATTCTTTTTTCCAAGGCACCATGACTTTATGTTCTGATATTATAGTGGCATATTTGTGTATTCAAAATAAAGTGTATGTATAATTTCCACATTTTTTTTCAATGCGACAAGACTTTTGTCCAAGCAAAATCTGATCTTTCTGTACAAATTAAATTATAAAACTCAATCAATGACACAAAACTCTATTTTGGTATATTTCGCATAATCTAGAGGGCTTTGCCTTTCATATAAGCCATTTTTGATTCCAATTGATCAACTACAAATCAGGTTATTATTTGTTGTTCCTACAACTTGGATAAGTGACAAGACTTTTGTCAGGCACTGTATATATGTAATAGAAATAATAGAAAAATTTGGCCACGTTTATGCATTCTTTTTTTTGGCTGTATTGCCTTTTTTTTCTCTCATTTCTGCGTAAAATCTTAGAAGCAGTAAAGCGGCAACGAACGCTGAATTAGTTGTGTGGTTTATAAAATTAAAATATTTTATATTATATAATATTGTGACAACATCTTGATATCTGCCACAGCAGTGCCACTCGCTGCCACAGGATCGCTGGCGGGTGCCATTATCGGCCACTGCGGTGTCAATACCTGCCAATGTCTCTTGGAGGATCTTGCTCTGTCTCTAGTCTCCATTTGCCCCTCACGGATCCTGACAGCTGGAATGTTACAGTGAGGGTCGGTGCGTCACCACAGAGGCAAAGTCAGCTATATATTTAATAAGCTTCTCATGAGCTAGTCTTGTATTGTAGTACTTGCATAATAGTCTGGCAATCCAATGATATAGATTAAAAAAAGCAACCAAATTATGGCAGAGAGGGTATCCAAAATGCTTTTGTAAATAAGCCTGTCACCAAATGAACATTTGATTAGTCATTTAACTCACTCCCATATTTAATAAATAGTTTACGAGATCTTTATACAGGTGCACGCATCTTTAATCGGGTTATGGCAATATATGTTGTCTCAGCTTCACAGAGGGTTGACCAGTCATATACTAAAACACGTCCGTTCAAAAATCTGTAGTAAGAACAGGTTACTGGTCTGTAGAGAAACCAATACAGACCTTACTGCAGCAAATAAGAGCAAAGTTCTCAGCTGTTAACTTTTAAGAGTATGTCTAACAGTTAAATTAATGTAAGTTTATAAAGAATATTGAACAAAAGATTGTCCAGCGTATTTCTCAAGGCACTATCTGAGCAGCCTGAGAATTAGCGAGTAGGCTGCTCACAGAACACCTCTTGCATAACAGAGAAGCCGCAAACGAGGTTCATTAATTTGTTTGGAGGCCTGATTACATTAATTAATTTATTCCTTCACATATAGACCACATAATTGACTTGTCTACACTGCTCTGTAAAGATATTTTTTCAAACATTTACTGTTAATTAATATGTGGCTCAGTGAAATTGATAATAACACATAAGCTTTAGGCAATATAAGCTGAAGAACTGTATTTAGGTCGTTTGGTTGTACTTCCCTTCTTTGCCATGGGTGGCATTAAGGCCTGCTTTGTCCAAAATGCCCCTTAGGCATGTACAGGCCAGTTTCTATAGATTGACATTACCTTACTCAAGTTTTATTTTATAAATCGCAAGCATTGCAGGGGAAGATGCTCACATACAGAGGTCCTTTCTATGCATATGCAGAATTTACAAAAGAGACCCCGGGGGTCTTATTTACAGAAAAATAGCATGGATTTCAAACTTAAATATTGTGTATGCTCAAAAATGAACAACGACATGAAGAAAAAATATCCCAACTTACAAAACTGTGGGTAAACTGTGGGACCCCAGATCTGATTCTAATTGAACAGGCATTTTACATGCTGAAGAAGAGACTGAAAGCAGTCAGTCTCCAAAAAAAAGCAGGAACTGAAGATGGCTGCAGCACAGGCCTGACAGAGCATAACCAGAGACGATACCCAGCATCTGGTGATGCCTGTGCGTCACAGACTACAAGCAGTCACTACATGCAAAGGAAATGCAAGCAAAAGTTAAAAATGATTTCTTTATTCAACATTATGTTCAACTGTCCATTATGTATTGCTGCACTTGAGAATGGAAACAAATAAGTACAAAAGGTGCTGTCATTTCTAAACTGTTCATCCAGTATAGATGAAGACACCTCAGATTAAAGCTGACAGTCGGCACTTCAGCCTGTCATTCTGTCTTTTCAAACTAGAGCTAGAGTGCAGAACCAAAATATAAATGTGCCTCTATCTAATGAATTACGCTGCTCACAGTATATCTGAGCCATGTAGACCGTTTTTATCCTGTCCAAATACTTATGCACCCGAGCTCATAATGCTAATTTTACCGCTGGGATGAATAACTCATTCTGAGAGTCACAACATAAGTACCAGCCATTATTTATGATAATGATGATGATAATAATAATAATTATTATTATTGTTGTTGTTGTTGCTGCAGTATCTGTCTGTACACAGTGTTTATGGCAGCAGTCTGATTAAGTTAGAATAAGTCATTAGTTTCAGAGGAAGTCTTTATTAAGCCCAGGCGATAACAGAGGGCTGTGAGAGGATTCCCAGCTGGGTGTGGGAGGTCTTGAGGGAGCCACCCACGCTGTGCGGAAGCCTATCCCAGGAACAGGCTGCGGGTAATGCGTTTTACCGCCAGCACTGTTTAGGGCAGAGTCAGCTCATTACTGCAGCCCCCGAACTCAGGGTCATTTATCTGGGAGGCGTGGGGTCGGAGATAAAGATGGTGAGCGATGGTGCGCGCGCTTCCGCTCATTAAGGGGCTGCTGTTTTCAGTGCATGCAAAGCTCCGGGCTGTTTGCTTCCAGAGACATGCTTCTGAGCTTAGCTGTGATCTGATCTGGACCCTGCAGCCTCACAGAGCAGGTTAACCAAGAATGGCTCTACTGTATCAGAGCGCAGTTTCATCCAGCACTGTCCTGCTGTATCACAGAGCAGGTTAACCCAGCACAGACTGACAGTATGATGGTGCAGATTAACCCAGCACTGCCTTACAGCCTCAAACTGCCGGTTATCCCAGCATGGCTCTGCAGCATCTGAGTACAGATTAAAATAGCACTGATCACCAGTATTACAGCACAGATTAGCCCATCAGTAACCAACACCTTTACAGTGCAGTTTAACCCAGCCACAGTGAAACAGCGCAGTTTATTTACTGCACTGCCAGCAGTATTGTAACGCATTACCTCATATAATGAGAGATGAGAGGAGGATGGGCCGAAAGGCAGCTTACCCAAACAAAAGCGGGCAAAAAAACTAAATCCCCGACATCAGTCCTGGCAGCCCTCTGTGTATGCTGGTTTTTGTTCCAGCCACAGTTGCAATCATAAGGTTTTAACAAGGTGATCATTAGTTTAAATTAGGTGCATTTCATGTTCAGAGCACTTATTCACCCTTCTAAGCCACACAATGACAGAAATATCTATAAATGTCGTGAAAAATAAAAATTCCTTGTCCGCATTGTCATTTACTGGAAACAATTGAATAAAAAGTGTAAGGGTTTGGCCTTACCGCCCCTCCGCTGTCTCATTCTTTCGCCTCCACCTTAACAGGCAACAGGTGCAGCCCGTTAAGCTGGAGGTGATTGCTGAGTATAAAGGGCTGGCAGCTGCCAGCCCCTTTGCTTCTGCAGTTTTCTCTGTTAAGTGATCTGTACTGCTCCCTAAGTTATTGGCTCTGGATCGGAGTTGCCAAGTCTCCTTATAATATGTGACTTTGGGCTTCTTTTTTCCTGAAGTCGTTTGAAAATATTATGGGTCACGGGTTTTTTTTTTTTTTTTTGTTTTTAAAAATATGGTTGCTTGTTAGAGAAGTGTAACAAGCGACCTAATTGTAATATATTTATGGTTGCTATTTCCCCCCGATTAATTGATTGACTCTGTCTGCTCACAGCCTCACGAGCAATGTGAGTGGACCCGCCTCGAGCAACTACATGAAAGAAAACCCGGCCCAGATGTACATCGTCTTAGGACTGTCTAATTTATATTGGGCTTGTTTTTGAAGCTGCGGCTGCTTATTTGTCTTATCAGAGTTGGCAACCCTGCTCTGGATTGTTTTATTTTTTTGTTTTACTAAATTGCCAGTTTTTTAACAGCCTTGGCTTTTGGGTCCTCCTTTTCTTTTCGGCCCTTGGTTCTAGTGCCTGCCGGACTGCTGTTTGCATCTGGCGGGAGTAAAACCGTGACAAAAAAGTGGGGAAAATATAACCGGTCAAATGAATAGGTTTCTCATGGGTAAAAACGCACTGACAGAAACAGAACATATATAACCAGTTATTACTCAAGCCAATTATAATGAGCCAAACCTGTTTTGTTTCATTTAATGAAGTTCATGCAAACTATTTGAAAAATAGAAAAAAAAAACACAAAGCACTTGTGTTCAGCAATCTAATTGAAAGCTGGCTGACTTTTCTCCATTTGAAATATGATCTGTTTAAAAATGTTACCTGGAATATAAAAATACATGGGCTGTCCTGTTCCCTTCCACTCATGCATTAGATGCTGCTCTCCTGTTCTCATCCCTCTACTGATTTTGATGCTGCTCTCCTGTTCCCTCACTCTCTTGCTTTAGATACTGCAATCCTTTCCCCCGCCCACTCTTGCTTTAGATAAAGCTGTCCTGTTCCTCTCCCTCTCCTGCTTTAGATGTTGCTCTCCTGTTCCCGTCCATCTCCTGCTTTAGATGCTGCTCTCCTGTTCCCGTCCCTCTCCTGCTTTAGATGCTGCTCTCCAGTTCCCTCACTCTCCTGCATTAGATACTGCTCTCCTGTTCCCCTCAAACTCCTGCTTTAGATACTGCTTTCTTGTTCCCCTCACCCTCCTCCTTTGGATGCTGCTCTCCTGTTCCCCTCCCTCTCCTGCTTTAGATATGGCTGTCCTGTTCCTCTCCCACTCCTGCTTTAGATACTGCTCTCCTGTTCCTCTCACTCTCCTGCATTAGATACTGCTCTCCTGTTCCCCTCCCTCTCCTGCTTTAGATATGGCTGTCCTGTTCCTCTCCCACTCCTGCTTTAGACACTGCTCTCCTGTTCCTCTCACTCTCCTGCATTAGATACTGCTCTCCTGTTCCCCTCAAACTCCTGCTTTAGATACTGCTTTCTTGTTCCCCTCACTCTCCTCCTTTGGATGCTGCTCTCCTGTTCCCCTCCCTCTCCCGCTTTAGATACGGCTGCCCTGTTCCCCTCCCTCTCCTGCTTTAGATGCTGCTCTCCTGTTGCACTTACTTAGCTGCTTTAGATACGGCTGTCCTGTTCCCCTCCAAACCTGCTTCAGATGCTGTTGTGCTGGGGCAGCAAAGCAGTCTAAGATCATCACATTACCGTCGATGTGTTTGACTGCTGGTATGATTCTCTTATCGTGGAATGCTGTGTTAGCTTAACATCAGATATAATGGGACCCAAGACTCCCAAAAAGTTCTACTTTTGACTCATCAGACAACAGAATATAATCCCCAAAGAGCTAGGGGTCATGATGATGTTTCTGGCAAATTTGTTATGAGCCTTTCTGTTCTTTTTGGTTAGCAATAGTTTTTGCCTTGCCACTCTTCTATGGATGACATTTTTGCCCAGTGGAATCATGAGCACTGACCTTAACTGAGCCAAGTTAGGTCTGCAGTTACTGAGATGTTAGTCTGGGTGCTTTTGAGACCTCTTTGATGGGTTGTCGATTAGAAGAAACTTTTGGAAGAAATCCGATAGGCCAACCACTCCTGGAATGGTTCCCAACTGTTCCAAGTTTTCTTCATTTGTAGGTAATCACTCTCACTGTGATTTGCTGAAGTTCCAAAGCCTCAAAAATTGCTTTGTCAAACTTTGCAGACTGATGGATGTTAATGACTTTGTTTCTCATCTGTTCTTATATTTCTTTAGATAGTAGCATCATGTGTTGTTTCTTTCCCACTTCACACTGCCAGACAGATTCTGTTTAAGTAATGTTTACATCCAACAGGGCTGGCAGTAATCATGCCTGAATGTGTTGAGAGAAATTTAAGCCAATTATGAATTAAGTTTGTTAAATCTGTTGATTTAGTAACCTATAGTGCCTGGTAGGATTGGATAGCCTTTTTCTTGAATAAGTGAAATCATCATTTGAAAACTGCATTTTGGGATGACTTGGACTATTTTCGTCTAATATCAAAATTAGTTTGATAATCTTACAGTGTGACAGATGTATATGCAATATATACATATTATACATGTACTGAAAGCACACACACACACACACACACACCAGAGCTTCATTTATATCAAATATGTAAGGCATTTTTGAAGTGGTGGTGATAGAAGAAGCAGCCGGAGGGCGAGAGGGAGATAAACATAAGTTAAAATAAATAAATATGTGAATGAGAGATAAATAAAGTGGCTGAGAGTGTTTGAAGCGCTAACGCAGCGCAGCTGCTTATCGGCTGCTACAGTAAGTATTATAGCGCTATAATCCATCTCTGTAAGGCAGCTCTTCACAGGCCGATCCCGTCCTCATCTCTCCGGCGGAGCCCCAAATCCGCGAGCACCGCTGCACTGCTGAGCTGTCCCCACAGAGATAACACAGGCCTGACCCCACCTCCCAGAGAGCACAGCCATTCAAAATGGCATCCGCCAGGCATCCCAACACACAGGGTCCCAGTGTACGGACTCACAGAAATCGGCAAACACAGGCACACACACACGCGCACACACACACAAGCGCACGCGAATGGCGCGCAGTCGCACAGTCTCGCCCAGAAACTCACACACACTACTCTCCTGTGATCTGGATAAACCTAGTACGTGTGTCACTTTTGGTAGAAACTGAGTTTAACCTTCATTTGCAGTAATTAAGAGTGGTGAAAATCTTAAAACTCTAGCTATTAGTGTCATTTGAACTGTCAAAATCAAGTTTCTATCATATTTTTTTCTGTTAGGAAAAGTCCAGAACCTAAAATTTTTGTTCAGTTGCGAGATCTTTGCCACTGATAAACTTACTAGGTTTTTCCAGATCACAGGAGTACTGCGCACAATCCAAAGGTTTGAACCAGATTCAGAGAAATGCTTTGTATTTGCCAGTAATTGCTATAGTATCTGTCTTGCCAGCTTCTTTGCCTAATGATTTGTGTGCGTAATTGTTGCTGTGTTGTAGACTTAGATTGCCTTCCCGCTTTTATAAAATGAGCCCAACAGCCTTTAGTTGGGGGTAAAAATGGGAATAGCGCTATTTTGCAAAAGATTATATTATTGCTGCAGGCAAAGCGATGTTAGATTAATAACATCATTAGGAATTATGATGCATATTATGCTCTCTTTGCTAAATAACAATCTGTGAAACTCCCTTTTCAACTCATAAAAATATATTTGGAAGACATATCCCTGCAGTCTGGAGCCTACCCATGGGATTCAGTTAGTGATTGAGATTCATATAAAGGCACCATTTTATTTTTAGTCATAGAAAAAAAAAGCAAGTGGGCCCTCTTCCTACAAATCCACCTCAGCTAGCCAGCTAATCTATAAGCTGTTTCATTAAATGCCTTTGGGTTGCATGTGTCATTACTCCCCGCACCATGTCAATAGCCCAAAAAAAACTGTATTCTCTGAGCGATCCAAGCTGCTATTGACACAAATTATTCTTGAGTTTATCAGCAAATTATGTGTTAAATGACTGCGCGGAAATCAGAAACCCTCAGTTTCCATGAGTGAGTGCATATTGGACAACTCAGTTTAAAAAAAAAAAAAAAAAAAAAAAATGCTTTGCAATGTCAGCCTCGAAAAATTCTATTTTGATTTGAAGTTTTTTTTTTTTTTACTGATCCTGATATTTGCATATTAAAACTTATGCTATCACAGCTGAGATGTTTGTGGACACTTTTTGTGAGAGACATGAAAATGTTGTGAAATCATCACAGTCAAGCATCTCCTCTTTTGAAATAATCATTAAGCTGTGGCCGTTACACTGTCAAAAATATGAAAATGAGGCCGGTCGTGAAAGCTGATGAGATTGTGTGACAGATTATATATATATATATATATATATATATATATATATATAAATAATCCATGATTTCTTTCCCTTTGTTTTTGGACAGTCATGAGGAACTTTGCAATTTGTGATTTGCATTCCAAAAGAGACAAACAAACAGGTGTCTGGACAAACAAATCTGCATGCTAATGAGTGACGGCTCGTGAGCAGAAAATAGAGGAGGAACAGAACATCCCTTCCAACTAAAGATTTGACCTGTTTTCTATATCTATGTGACTGATTAATTCTTTATTGTCTCACAAGACTTTCAGCAATCTCATGTTTCCATGCAATTCATTCATACCAATGGGAAATTTAGAGCCTCCAATTAGCCTAGCATGCATGTCTTTGGACTGTGGGAGGCGACCCATGTAAAGACGGGGAGAATCTGCTGGCCACACACAGAGAGGCCCCAGGCCAGCTTTGAACCCACAACCTCCTTGCTGTGAGATGGCGGTGTTACCCACTGCGCCACCATGCTGCTCCAATCACACACAGTAAGTGTAGTGGGTTTCATTCATCCCAGCTCATGACATGATTGCATCGTTTTGATATAACGTTGGGTACACAACACTTTTGTGAAAATTGGCAGAGAGCATGGGAGACAAAAAAATCACTTCGCATTATGTCACGGCAAACCCAGGTATTCTTGTAACATACATTACGTGCATTCCAAAAACACTGCAGCCAGTTCTTGTCAAAAAGGTAAGATGTGAAATAGAACACCTAATTTCGGCACAACACTGCATTTCAATAGACCAGTCCCTTCAACTACACGTTGCTTGACCACCCAGTGACCCAGTTCACATCCGCCTGACATGAGTGCAAGCTTTGCTAATGTGCCTTTGAGTTAAAGTCTTCTTCAGAAAATAAAGCAGCCAGTTCTGCTTCATCTGTGATCTTTGTCTGGCACTTGCATATAAATTTGTGACAATTATGATTATGATTAATATTATTAGTGATAGCAGTAGTAGTAGTAGTAGAAGTAGCAGCATCAATAGTACCACTAATAATGTATTTTTTCCAGATATTTTGTGCAGTGCAGATGGATATAGCTTGCTTGGCGGTGTGAGCCCAATGAGAACGCCACAGCAAATGGCTTAAAGTACTGAAAATAGCTCGAATTTTTTTCATGTTAAACCAGGTAATACTCTTTATGGAAGGAGAAAGCCTTTCTTCCTGTGAGGAGAGTAAGTGTTTCATGAGCATTCTCCCAATGTCAGAAGTATGGAACTACAGGATCAGTCCCGTTTGCAAGAACACAGTCATTAAAACCCGAGAGGAGAGGTTCTGGAGCTCACTGATGCTGTAACTCAGAGAAGAAACCAGGGCCTTTATGCAGAATCATCTGTACTGTCTCCACACCTATCAGTCTATGTCTGACTTTCGAGCGATCCGTCCTCTCCTGAGCGAGACAGAGGTGATGTGAATCATGGTTAATCACGCAACAACCTCTCCAGGCTGTTGCATGTTTCAACTGGAACCTGTTGTTTTTTGCTTGTTTAATTTTTTTTAATGCACTCACATGTATTACCAGAAAATAAAGAATAAATAAAATGTTCAAAAAAAAAAAAAATGAAGTTCGCCTGGCTGAACTGACTGGTGCGTATACAGGACCAGAAGCCCTGTGATACAGTCAGTTTGACCAGGCCAGCGTCAGATGGGCGCTGTGTTTTTACCGTGTCGTGGTAAAAAGGGTCCCACTCCCAGCAGGAGCGGGTGAAGATTTGGGGTCCCAGCTTTAAAGCGTCCAGGTGGTGTAAAGGAGCTGTGTCACGATTACTGAGCATGCGCAAAACTCACATCCCAAGAAAGTGAATTTGCTTGATGGCAAGTCATCATCTGATTCCATACTTGCCAATCCGTCATCGTTTTGCATTTTAAATATATTTTAGTTACTTTGGCATTATGCGTTTTATATTGAGGAGCTTTCTGTGGCGCTATTAAAAGGATTAAAGCGCTATTTTTAGCTTTAGCCAAGGGATATGAAGAATATAATCTGGCTGGAATCGCTAATAATCATAGAAGAAGAAAAATACCCTCTAAATTTTGATCTGCAGTCGAGTGGATTTACTTCGTTCTAAGTTGTGAGCATGAGCGGTAGTCATGATACAGCTCCTTTAAGACGGGCAGCAGAGAGCACTCCAGATCTGTAGTTTATGAACCGCCCAACTCACAGGGCTTATTTACACTCGGATTGTGCCCCACACAAACAGGGCTAGCCATTTCTCTTTCAAAATTCAAAGAGCCATATGAACACTGAACCAGAATAACACTGCCTGGTGAACCTTGCTCAAGTGGATTTTCTTCGTTTAGATGCCCTTCCATACATAGCTGAGTTGTTCAGGTGTACGAGAACCAATGAAATACTCTCAAAGAGTGCAAACCCTGCCTTCTCGCCCTCTGCAAGATCAACTGCTGCCGGTAAGGTGAATAGAGCAGAGAACACTATCCAAAACCAATTTACATACAAGTGTACAACTAACATAAGACCACACACTTGGCCAACAAAAAATACAGTACACATCTAACACAAGACCTCAAGATTTGCCAAAATAGATTAAGAGGACATGTAACATAAAGCAGGATTGACCGAAATAAATAAACTATAGATCTAACGCAAAACCGCAGGAAAGGCCAAAATAGATACACTACAGATCTAACTGAAGACCACAGGATTGGTCGATGAGAGAAATATGGGCAGGGATGGTGTGCTCAAGGGGGGTGGGAGATCAGCAGAGCAGTCAGGGGTCTGGGGTCCCTGGATAGGGAGGGGGTAGGGGGGGTGTCGAGGGCCAGATGCCTGGGGGTTCATTAGGGGAGAACTTTCTCCCCAGGCCTGCAGGGCAGGGTGCAGGGTGAAGTTTGTGTGTAATTAAAGAGCGGAGGAGCTGGGTTGAAGCAGGCTGAAATAATGATGGGTTTAGAGTGCCGATAATGACTCCCGCAGGAGCCCAGCTGGGCGCTGATTGATGGTTAATACCCACCATTACTGTCCTTACCTTTTACAATCAGCTCGGCGTAGTTGGAGACCCCAGAGCCGCCGTCGGAGCGGATCACACATCTGTACTTGCTGACGCTCCTCTGCGCGGTGTCCGCCACGCTCACCGTCGCCGAGAAGCGTCTGTGGTTCACCACCCGCGTCACCATGAGCGCGGTGTCCTTCCCATTCCACTGCTGCCGGGGAAATGCCCAGACACAGGTCAGGGAGTACAAATACACAACATACTCATATGCCTCATATACGCAGAACATACAAATATGCTATACATACACACAACACACATATATACTGTACATACCTATAACATACACATATGCTCTTCATACACACATATACTCATATACTGTACATACACACAACATACATATACTGTATACACTCAGAGCCACACACAAATACACACATTCACATGCAGAAACACACAAACATACAACTTGTGCATACACAATCACACAAACACACACACACACACACACACACACACACACTGAAAAAATTGAGACTTTGGGTCAAAGTACAAAAATTGCGTCAACTTGTTACAGCTAATTCTTTTTTAGTTTTTCTCAGTTGAAAAAAAATTTACAAAGGTAATTTTTTTCAATTGAGAAAAACTAAAAAAATTAGCTGTCACAACTTCACGCAATTTTTTTACTTTGATCCAAAGTCTCAATTTTTTCAGTGCACACACACACACACACACACACACTGAACATTTTTCTCTCCTGAGCATTACCATCAGTCCGTAAAAGTTATTGCATGCTGTGTGGATTATCACACAGCTGACTCCGTACTGTAAAGGCTAAGCTAGCACCTGCACGTCAAAGCTACTTTCCTTCAGACCCCTCAATACCCAGCCCAGGCCTATTTTCGACTGTGAAAACAGAATCATAAAACTGCCGCTGGTGCTGAATATTTCATGTGCTGAAAGAGTTCTTATTATGAATCACTTTTCAAGCAGCAAACATGATGGTCTTCACAGTCTCACGGTCATTCTGGTTTGTAGTGTTAACACAGTCTGTGCCATCATATCTTTCTCATGGTGATATGGTGATGCAAATAACATTGTAAGTGAATGCACAGTGGATCGTGATTTTGTGAAAGAGTAATCCACTGACCTTTAACGTGTCTGATAATGTAGCAGAATGGAAATGACGAGTCAACAGCCAGTAATAAGAGCCTCTGCAGTGGCTTGTCTCTCAGAATCAGCCTTCTATTGTCATCAGATTTATACTCTGCTATATGGAAATTAAAGCCATGCAGAAAAACGAGAGGGGATAAAACTCAATTTTTCATCTCATTCTGCTACAGCTCTTCGACTGACAGCTACTGCTCGTGCTACAGGCTGCTGGTGCTACAAGTAGTACTACTCTATTACTACCTCCACTGCTGCTATTAGGATAACTGCAACACCCAGGGCTACTTCAGCTATTAGAAAAACTGCCACTGTTCCTTCTGCAAACAACTACTACACTACTGCGGCAGCAATTGCTATTACTGCTGCCATGACGACAACTGCTAATACGACTGCTGCTACTAACAGCTACTACACTACCGCTTTCATCCACTGCTATTAATGCTGTTATAATGACTACTGCTAATGCGACTGCTGCTACTGCCAACAGCTACTAAGACAACTGCTACTGTACAGCGATTGCTATTACTGCTCCCATAACTACTACTGCTAAAGTGACTGCTGCCACCGCCAACAGCTACTAACACTACTGCTACGGCGATTGCAATTACTGCTGCCACGACTACTAATGCTAATGCAACTGCACATATTGCTAACAGCTATTAATTACTGGTACAGCCATTGCTATTATTGTGGCAACTTAGCATAAGGACTGTGAAATATTTCATGAAAAGGTCAGTATATGGTTTGGAGTTCAGGG
The DNA here is from genome assembly GCA_029692085.1 of Gymnothorax javanicus. Lineage (NCBI taxonomy): Eukaryota > Metazoa > Chordata > Actinopteri > Anguilliformes > Muraenidae > Gymnothorax > Gymnothorax javanicus. The sequence continues at coordinate 90,393,563 of CM056202.1, read as the reverse complement.
ACTGTTTCAACAAACTCAACTTGTTCAGCAAGGTCGGATCATGAGTCACAGAAAAACTCAGACTTTAGATGTCCATCAGGGGTTTCAATGAAGCAAAAGTAGGATGCCTGAACATGTTCTTGTGTGGTCGCACCATTTGTCGCTGTCCATTCGAAGTTGCTTCATGATTGACACCTCAGCCCAGCCCTGTTTCTGGGTGTGTATTGGTTATATTGTCTTTCCTTTCTTTATACATTTTAGGTTGTCTTTGCCTCCCAGCTACATCAAACAATAATGCCATATTTTCTTGTCCAACCAGGCCTTAGGACGACTCCCAAGTGGTCCCAAAAAGTCAGACAGTCTGAAAGGGTCAGAGGTCAGCGAACCATTTTCTGAAATAGCCAGAGAAAGACGGACCGTCCGACTTCGTCGAGCGTAGTCCATCGCTAAGTCGGACAGTTCATTGTGTTTATTGAAACCGCCCCCTGATGTCAGAGTCCCTTTAGGTACCAAAACTGTATTTGTGGAGCTGGATTTTGCTGAGGAGGACCTGTACCTGAAATGTCCTTCTTAACTGAGGCTCGCTTATAAACAAGGCTGGTTTATTAACAAAGCTGGGTTATTAATGATTCAGAAAGCTCTGCACTTTGGGCTGTGAGTCTCAGAATGACTCGGTGGGTTTCAGGCACCAGAAACAGCCTAAAGGACAGAGCTGCTCTGTGTTCTG
>CM056202.1:90305357-90390357 GCA_029692085.1 Gymnothorax javanicus | reverse complement strand
GGTACCCAGCTGAGATATACCACACACACATTAGAGTGAGGGGTACACAGGAGATACCCACACACACATTAGCTGAGATGGTGCCACACACACACACACATTAGAGTGAGGGCACAGGTACCCAGTGCTGAGATATACCACACACACATTAGAGTGAGGGCACAGGTACCCAGCGCTGAGATATACCACACACACATTAGAGTGAGGGCACAGGTACCCAGCGCTGAGATATACCACACACACATTAGAGTGAGGGCACAGGTACCCAGTGCTGAGATGTGCCACACACACATTAGAGTGAGGGCACAGGTACAGTGCTGAGATGTGCACTGAGATATACACAGGTACACACACACACAAACATTAGAGTGAGGGCACAGGTTTCAGTTCTGAGATGAGCCATACACATTAGAGTGAGGGCACAGGTACCCAGTGCTGAGATATACCACACACACATTAGAGTGAGGGCACAGGTACCCAGCGCTGAGATGTGCCACACACATTAGAGTGAGGGCACAGGTACCCAGCGCTGATATATACCACACACACATTAGAGTGAGGGCACAGGTACCCAGTGCTGAGATATACCAAACACACATTAGAGTGTGGGCACAGGTACCCAGTGCTGAGATGTGCCACACACATTAAAGTGAGGGCACAGGTACCCAGCGCTGAGATATATCACACAAACATTAGAGTGAGGGCACAGGTTTCAGCGCTGAGATGTGCCACACACACATTAGAGTGAGGGCACAGGTACCCAGTGCTGAGATATACCACACACACATTAGAGTGGGGGCACAGGTACCCAGTGCTGAGATATACCACATACATTAGAGTGAGAGCACAGGTACCCAGCGCTGAGATGTGCCACACACACATTAGAGTGAGGGCACAGGTACCCAGTGCTGAGATATACCACACACACATTAGAGTGAGGGCACAGGTACCCAGTGCTGAGATGTGCCACACACATTAGAGTGAGGGCACAGGTACCCAGTGCTGAGATATACCACACACACATTAGAGTGAGGGCACAGGAACCCAGCGCTGAGATATACCACACACACATTAGAGTGGGGCACAGGTACCCAGTGCTGAGATATACCACATACATTAGAGTGAGGGCACAGGTACCCAGTGCTGAGATGTGCCACACACATTAAAGTGAGGGCACAGGTACCCAGCGCTGAGATATACCACACACACATTAGAGTGAGGGCACAGGTACCCAGTGCTGAGATATACCACACACACATTAGAGTGAGGGCACAGGTACCCAGTGCTGAGATGTGCCACACACATTAGAGTGAGGGCACAGGTACCCACGCTGAGATGTGCCACACAAACATTAGAGTGAGGGCACAGGTTTCAGTGCTGAGATGTGCCATACACATTAGAGTGAGGGCACAGGTACCCAGTGCTGAGATATACCACACACACATTAGAGTGAGGGCACAGGTACCCAGTGCTGAGATGTACCACACACACATTGAAGGCACAGGTGTGCTGAGATGTGCCACACACACATTAGGTGAGGCACAGGTACCCAGCTGAGATATACCACACACACATTAGAGTGGGGCACAGGTACCCAGTGCTGAGATATACCACACACACATTAGAGTGAGGGCACAGGTACCCAGTGCTGAGATATACCACACACACATTAGAGTGAGGGCACAGGTACCCAGTGCTGAGATATACCACACACACATTAGAGTGAGGGCACAGGTACCCAGCGCTGAGATGTGCCACACACACATTAGAGTGAGGGTGCACAGGTACCCAGTGCTGAGAGGTACACACACATTAGAGTGAGATGGCACAGTGCTGAGATGTGCACACACACATTAGAGTGAGGGCACAGGTACCCAGTGCTGAGATATACCACACACACATTAGAGTGAGGGCACAGGTACCCAGTGCTGAGATGTGCCACACACATTAGAGTGAGGGCACAGGTACCCAGTGCTGAGATATACCACACACACATTAGAGTGAGGGCACAGGTTAGCTGAGATGTGCCACACACACACACATTAGGGCACACAGGTGGCACAGGTACCCACACACACATTAGAGTGAGGGATATACCAGACACACACACATTAGAGTGAGGGCACAGGTGCCCAGCGCTGAGATATGCCACACACACATTAGAGTGAGGGCACAGGTACCCAGCGCTGAGATATACCACACACACATTAGAGTGAGGGCACAGGTACCCAGCGCTGAGATGTGCCACACACACATTAGAGTGAGGGGACAGGTACCCAGTGCTGAGATATACCACACACACATTAGAGTGAGGGCACAGGTACCCAGTGCTGAGATATGCCACACACAGAGTGAGGGCACAGGTACCCAGCGCTGAGATGTGCCACACACATTAGAGTGAGGGCACAGGTACCCAGTGCTGAGATGTACCACACACACATTAGAGTGAGGGCACACCCAGCGCTGAGATGTGCCACACACCCATTAGAGTGAGGGCACAGGTACCCAGAGATATACCACACACACATTAGAGTGAGGGCACAGGTACCCAGTGCTGAGATATACCACACACATTAGAGTGAGGGCACAGGTGCCCAGCAGATATACCACACACACATTAGAGTGAGGGCACAGGTACCCAGCTGAGATATACCACACACACATTAGAGTGAGGGCACAGGTACCCAGTGCTGAGATATACCACACACACATTAGAGTGAGGGCACAGGTGCCCAGCAGATATACCACACACACATTAGGTGAGGGCACAGGTACCCAGTGCTGAGATGTGCCACACACATTAGAGTGAGGGCACAGGTACCCAGTGCTGAGATATGTGCACACACACATTAGAGTGAGGGCACAGGTACCCAGTGCTGAGATGTACCACACACACATTAGAGTGAGGGCACAGGTACCCAGTGCATGTGCCACACACATTAGAGTGAGGGCACAGGTACCCAGTGCTGAGATATACCACACACACATTAGAGTGAAGGCACAGGTACCCAGTGCTGAGATGTGCCACACACACATTAGAGTGAGGGCACAGGTACCCAGCTCTGAGATATACCACACACACATTAGAGTGAGGGCATAGGTACCCAGCGCTGAGATATACCACACACACATTAGAGTGAGGGCACAGGTACCCAGGCTGAGATATACCACACACACATTAGAGTGAGGGCACAGGTACCCAGTGCTGAGATATACCACACACACATTAGGTGAGGGCACAGGTACCCAGGAGATATACCACACACACATTAGAGTGGGGGCACAGGTACCCAGTGCTGAGATGTGCCACACACATTAGAGTGAGGCACAGGTACAGAGTGCTGAGATGCCACACACATTAGAGTGAGGGCACAGGTTAGTGCTGAGATATACCACACACACATTAAGAGTGAGGGCACAGGTACCCAGTGCTGAGATGTGCCACACACACATTAGAGTGCACAGGTACCCAGTGCTGAGATATACCACACACACATTAGAGTGAGGGCACAGGTGCCCAGTGCTGAGATGTGCCACACACACATAAGAGTGAGGGCACAGGTAGTCCTGAGATGTGCCACACACACATGAGCGCTGAGATATACACACACACATAAGAGTGAGGGCACAGGTACCCAGTGCTGAGATATGTGCCACACACATTAGAGTGAGGGCACAGGTACCCAGTGCTGAGATAAACCACACACACATTAGTGAGGCACAGGTGAGGAGATGTGCCACACACATTAGAGTGAGGGCACAGGTGGCCAGTGCTGAGATGTGTCGAACACATAAGAGTGAGGGCACAGGTACCCAGCGCTGAGATATACCACACACACATTAGAGTGAGGGGCACAGGTGCCCCAGTGCTGAGATATACCACACACACATTAGGTGAGGGGCACAGGTACCCAGTGCTGAGATGTGCCACACACATTAGAGTGAGGGCACAGGTACCCAGTGCTGAGATGTACCACACACACATTAGAGTGAGGGCACAGGTACCAGCGCTGAGATATTACACACATTAGAGTGAGGGCACAGGTACCCAGTGCTGAGATGTGCCACACACACATTAGAGTGAGGGCACAGGTACCCAGTGCTGAGATGTGCCACACACACATTAGAGTGAGGGCACAGGTGCCCAGTGCTGAGATGTGCCACACATTAGAGTGAGGGCACAGGTACCCAGTGCTGAGATGTGCCACACACATTAGAGTGAGGGCACAGGTACCCAGTGCTGAGATGTGCCACACACATTAGAGTGAGGGCACAGGTACCCAGTGCTGAGATGTGCCACACACATTAGAGTGAGGGCACAGGTACCCAGTGCTGAGATGTGCCACACACACATTAGAGTGAGGGCACAGGTACCCAGTGCTGAGATGTGCCACACACATTAGGAGTGAGGGCACAGGTACCCAGTGCTGAGAGATGTGCCACACACACATTAGAGTGAGGGCACAGGTACCCAGCTGAGATGTGCCACACACATTAGAGTGAGGGCACAGGTGCCAGTGCTGAGATGTGCCACACACACATTAGAGTGAGGGCACAGGTACCCAGTGCTGAGATGTGCCACACACACATTAGAGTGAGGGCACAGGTACCCAGTGCTGAGATGTGCCACACACACATTAGAGTGAGGGCACAGGTACCCAGCGCTGAGATGTGCCACACACATAAGAGTGAGGGCACAGGTACCCAGTCCTGAGATGTGCCACACACACATTAGAGTGAGGGCACAGGTACCCAGTGCTGAGATGTGCCACACAAACATTAGAGTGAGGGCACAGGTACAGTTGAGATGTGCCACACACACATTAGGGTGAGGGCACAGGTGCACAAACATTAGAGTGAGGGCACAGGTACCCAGTGCTGAGATGTGCCACACACACATTAGAGTGAGGGCACAGGTACCCAGCGCTGAGATGTGCCACACACACATTAGAGTGAGGGCACAGGTACCCAGTGCTGAGATGTGCCACACACACATTAGAGTGAGGGCACAGGTACCCAGCGCTGAGATGTGCCACACACATTAGAGTGAGGGCACAGGTACCCAGTGCTGAGATGTGCCACACACATTAGAGTGAGGGCACAGGTACCCAGTGCTGAGATGTGCCACACACATTAGAGTGAGGGCACAGGTACCCAGTGCTGAGATGTGCCACACACATTAGAGTGAGGGTACACAGGTGCCACACACATTGAGAGTGAGGGCACAGGTACCACATTAGAGTGAGGGCACAGGTACCCAGTGCTGAGATATACACACACACATTAGGTACCACAGGTGCCCAGTGCTGAGATGTGCCACATACATTAGAGTGAGGGCACAGGTACCCAGTGCTGAGATGTGCCACACACATTAGAGTGAGGGCACAGGTACCCAGCGCTGAGATGTGCCACACACACATTAGAGTGAGGGCACAGGTACCCAGTGCTGAGATATACCACACACACATTAGAGTGAGGGCACAGGTACCCAGTGCTGAGATGTGCCACACACACATTAGAGTGAGGGCACAGCTACCCAGTGCTGAGATGTGCCACACAAACATTAGAGTGAGGGCACAGGTACCCAGCGCTGAGATGTGCCACACACATTAGAGTGAGGGCACAGGTACCCAGTGCTGAGATATACCACACACACATTAGAGTGAGGGCACAGGTACCCAGTGCTGAGATGTGCCACACACACATTAGAGTGAGGGCACAGGTACCCAGTGCTGAGATGTGCCACACAAACATTAGAGTGAGGGCACAGGTACCCAGCGCTGAGATGTGCCACACACATTAGAATGAGGGCACAGGTACCCAGCGCAGAGATGTGCCACACACACATTAGAGTGAGGGCACAGGTACCCAGTGCTGAGATGTGCCACACACACATTAGAGTGAGGGCACAGGTACCCAGCGCTGAGATGTGCCACACACACATTAGAGTGAGGGCACAGGTACCCAGCGCTGAGATATACCACACACACATTAGAGTGAGGGCACAGGTACCCAGCGCTGAGATATACCACACACACATTAGAGTGAGGGCACAGGTACCCAGCGCTGAGATATACCACACACACATTAGAGTGAGGGCACAGGTACCCAGTGCTGAGATGTGCCACACACATTAGAGTGAGGGCACAGGTACCCAGCGCTGAGATATACCACACACACATTAGAGTGGGGCACAGGTACCCAGTGCTCAGATGTGCCACACACACATTAGAGTGGGGCACAGGTACCCAGTGCTCAGATGTGCCACACACACATTAGAGTGAGGGCACAGGTACCCAGCGCTGAGATGTGCCACACACACATTAGAGTGAGGGCACAGGTACCCAGCGCTGAGATATACCACACACACATTAGAGTGAGGGCACAGGTACCCAGCCCTGAGATATACCACATACAGGAAGTTGGAGACTCAGGCACCAGGAAGGACGGGGGTACGTTGGGCAGACTTACGGCATGGGTGCGCCAGAACTCTGACTTCATCCACTGCAATGAATCCTGAGTGGCCCTGCACTGATATAGCCTCAAATATCACCTGCAGAAAGAGGAGGGGAGAGGAAGTATAGGGGAGAAGCATGGAGGAGAAAAGAAGGAGAAGCAGAAAGAGAAAAATTATTTTTACCTGCCACATAAAGTACCTCGACATTGTTTACTCTTATTAGCCATTATAGAGTAAGACATAAGCCATTATGGAGTAGACATTAGCCAGTGTGGAGCAGACATAAGCTAATGTGGAGCAGATATGAGCCAATATAGAATAAACAAGAGCCAGTATGTAGCAGATATTTGCTGGTATACAGTAAACGTTAGTCGTTATGGAGTAGACATTAGCCAGTGTGGAGCACACTTGAGCCAGCAGAGAGTATACATGAGCCAGTATGTGGCAGATATTTGCCTGTATACAGCAGACATTAGCCATTATGGAGCAGACATTAGGCCAGTGAGGAGCAGACATGATCCATTGTGGATATTAGCCATTATGCTGCAGATATTAGCCATTATAAAGCAGATATTAGGTGCTATGGAGCAACATTAGCCATTAAGGGTCAGACATTAACCAGTATAAAGCAGACAGTAGCCATTACAGAAGAAGCATTAGCAACTATGGAGCAGACATTACCTAGAGAGCTTAGGATTCTTAAACTGTGCAACATGTTACATCGTTTTAGCTTAGAGGGAGATGTTAGATGTCACTAAAGATTTATGGTCTCAGATATTTTTCCGAATGGCTCCTCGAGGCTAGATGAACAACTAGAACAATTTGATAAATCTGAGTGTATGTGCGTGAGGTGTATGCCTGTCTTTTTCATTCTGTCACATTCTGTTCTCTGCATTGTCACCATGGGCAAGATACTCAGTTTTATTGTGAACATGGCAGGGTACAGCCTCTTCAATTTTATTCTTGCAACAGAAGCAGAGTACAGACTCCTCAGTTTTATTGTATCAGTACACTAGCAGAGTACAGCTTCCTCTGTTTTTTTTTGTATCAGTACACTAGGGGGGCACAGTCTGCTCAGTTTTATTGTAGCAGAACACTAGCAGAGTTCAGTGTCCTCAGTATTATTGTAGCATCTCAATGGCAGAGTACAGTGTCCTCAGTTTTACTGTAGCAGAACAGCAGCAGGATACAGTCTCCTCAGTTTTACTGTAGCAGAACAGCAGCAGGATACAGTCTCCTCAGTTTTACTGTAGCAGAACAGCAGCAGGATACAGTCTCCTCAGTTTTACTGTAGCAGAACAGCAGCAGGATACAGTCTCCTCAGTTTTACTGTAGCAGAACACTAGCAGGATACAGTCTCCTCAGTTTTATACAGAACAGCAGCAGGATACAGTCTCTCAGTTTTATTGTAGCAGAACAGCAGCAGCAGGATACAGTCTCCTCAGTTTTACTGTAGCAGAACAGCAGCAGGATACAGTCTCCTCAGTTTTACTGTAGCAGAACAGCAGCAGGATACAGTCTCCTCAGTTTTACTGTAGCAGAACAGCAGCAGGATACAGTCTCTTCAGTTTTACTGTAGCAGAACAGCAGCAGGATACAGTTTCCTCAGTTTTACTGTAGCAGAACACTAGCAGGATACAGTCTCTTCAGTTTTACTGTAGCAGAACAGCAGCAAGATACAGTCTCCTCAGTTTTACTGTAGCAGAACTGCAGCAGGATACCGTCTATTCAGTTTTACTGTAGCAGAACAGCAGCAGGATACAGTTTCCTCAGTTTTACTGTAGCAGAACACTAGCAGGATACAGTCTGCTCAGTTGTATTGTAGCAGCACTATGGTAGGGTACAGTCACTCCCCTTGGTGCCCAGGATCTTGATAAGGAAGTAATGAGATCAATGTATCGAATAATCGAAAGTTGCCGTGCATATCATGGCTGCGTATCACGACTCCTTTATTCTTTTGATTTGAGAGAAACCGCGTGCACCTTTGATCAGTCAACAATAATCTACAAACGCTTGCATGTTCAGTCCGGCAAGCTCAAGGAAAGTGGTAAAATCACGGCAGAACTTGATTTTCAAACCTCATTGTGAACACGACTGATGTTACCGCTTTTGAAGAAAACCAAGCCGGAGTTGTCTTAATGGAAGAGGGCCCAGCCTTTGATATATCTCAGGAAGAAAGAGATCCAAAAACAACTTCTGAAATGTCACACTTTGGAAAAGAAAGTAAATCATCTATGCTACCACTGCCAACTGCTATTTTTATTTCTGAGTGTCTGGGGTCTGTGTATAGACTAGCTTCATCCATCAGCCCTCTCCAAAAATAAAACAAAACAGGCGACTGGTCTTTTTCAGCTCTCATCTGTTACTGTCTTATTTCTACTATTTTTATTTATTTTACTGTTTACATATTGATGCCCCTGGCTTGGTCATATGTCATATCTGTCTTCTAAAAGATGTGATAAATTTCTTAAATATGCACAGTCCACCACAAGTACGGCATAGTTTTTGTTCTTTTGGAATGAAATGCAATGGCCTTGCAGTGTAGTTAAACATGGTACTGACTTCATCTAAGATCAGGCAGATATGGCAGACTGCATTTACTCCCCTAGAACAGACAGCTATTTTTAAATGGGCTTTGTAATTCCTGCACATAATCAATATACATGTGATTACCAGAAGGTTAAAGCTGAAAATTATGATTCTATGGTTTTATTCCCGGCCCCACCTTTGGCACAGGGCAATAGGACAAAAGAAAACGTGCATCTTTTCTGGATTACACTTTGAGGCAACAGTGTCCCCGTAAAAACAGCAAATGACACCGCGGGGTTTAAAATCTGCCCCAAATGGCCCGTAATTCTTCATGATAGCTGTTGTTTCCAGGCAGCACACCACAGCCTCATTGGGGGGATCCACCCACCCCCAGAATGAGGAAGTACAGAGACATAAAGGGACGTGGACTCATCGCCTCAGCCCTTCAGCAGACGGACATTTTCTCACGTGTTCGAACCTCATCGGTGCCCGTTCGAATCATCGACTAATACCAGACAAGGAATCGGGAATTTTTCGAGTCCTATTGCTAGGTCCAGTGCATTGATCCCCTGTTGAAACAGTAAGCTCTTATTTGTGAAATGAATCTCTGATACAAGGCTACTGAGGTCCCTCCAACCCCACAGTGCCCCTTCCTGGCCAACGCAGAAAACTGCCGCCATGATGCCCAAAATGCGCCTATCCTGGACAGGGGGCGCCCCCCAAGGAGAGGAAGGGAGACTGACCTATCAGAGCTGTGGCCATGTGATTTAAACACTGGTTTGATGTTACAGGCGTGAGTCCGCAGGCACGCCAAATTCACACCCCCACGCTAACTGCAGCTACGACATACTCCTCCTGTTTAGATCCCTAACTTTCTCACCTCTGTGGAAACAAATACACCTTTTCTTTTGTGCTGCTGCTCTTTCAGGACCTGAAGCAGTTTGTAGTTCATGCGATCCCTCCCAAATATACATGCGCACTACACACACACTCACACGCACACACACACATACACACACACACACGCACACGCGCGCACACACACACACACACACACACACACGCACATATATTCACACAGACATAAACGCACACGCTCACACACACTCACACACAATTGCACACACACATACACACCCATGCATGCACATAGATGTACTTTTGAGGACATTGTTTTGACTTACACTCATTCTATACAGCCTTTCCTGAACCCTAACGCTAATTATACCTAGCCCTAACCCAAACTCTAACTTTTACCTTACCCTAATTATGACTGTAACACTAACGTCAGCGAATTAGCCGTGATCTTTTGTCATACTCTATGAGGACCATCCAAAATTTACTCACAATCCCAAGTGTCCTCACAACATTGTAGATTCTCTACAGTTGGTTTTTGTCACAAGTATAGTAATGCATGCACACACATACACTTACACATTTACACACATGCATCCTTACACCCACACACACACGGGCATGCGCACACGAACACATGCACACATGCACCTTGCACGCTTGGGCGCTATCCCACCTTTGCCTTAGGGGGCATTAACTATGCTTTAGGAATACGCCAATTAGAATCAATGCAATATGCACCAAAGACGCCAGTTTAAGGAAGCATGTGGATTCCAATTATTACTGCTGTCGTAATAATCAACCAATCCATCCATCAGCTAACCGGATTATTCCTGGTTAGGTTAGAGGGGATGAAGCCTGCGCCAGATTACAATGGGCCTGAGTCAGGAAAACACTCGGGACAGTTTTGCATCAGAGGGTTAAACACTTGGTAAAATACATGAATGGGCAGTTCCCTCAAAGTCCATAAGCCATGCACAGACCAAGCCAAAACACTCCATGGTTAATGGTTGCGAAGCACAACTAAAGTCCACTATTACAGGTGTATAGACAAGCTGTTTTTAAGAACAACATCAACCTTGAATGCAGGATTTGCGGAGACTACCAAGAAAAAGTAGACCATCTAAGAGCTGGATGTTCTGTCCTCGCAAAACAGGAGCACACAGAAAAACACCGGAGTCTATGCGGATCAAACATTTGCCAATACTACAACATACACTACAAAAGAACAATAGTTTGAGCAGAAACCAAAAACAATCAAAGAAAACCAAAATGTTACAATTTTTGAAATATGCCAGTTGACAGAGATAGGACTTTATTACATAACTGCAGCACTTTTCCCATAGCCCAGAACATGACATATTACCCGAGGGTAATATCACTTTTGCAAAAAATTTCATTGGCTGAGAGCGTGGGTAAAAATTGCTCCGCATTACGTCACATGCTTAGTATTTAGCCAAACTGTATACCAAGTGTAACTTTGGTTAAATCGGTGTGACTTAGCACTAGAGTGAGCAAGCAAAGTGTCACTTTCCTAACTAAGTTAACGTTACTTAGCTAGCTGGCAAGCATGCATGCTGTACCTTTCCATAACTATTACGTAACATTAGTTTGTTAGTTAGGGAGCTAATGTTAGCTAGCTACTCAATTAACTAAATTTACACTCCATTGCTAGCTCTGCCGCAAATGTCTGTGACTCAGTGACTGGCTATGTTAGCAGAGTAATGAAGTGAGCGCAATGCTGACATACAATGGGTGCTAATGGAAATTGCATTTGTTTTCTATTAAATAATGCAATGCAGTTATGTGATAAACAGAATCTTTCACTCTTGGTTATGTCATATTAAAGTTATGAAACTTGTCGAGTAAATTTTGGGTTTGTTGCACCCTTATACTAAAGTAGCCACAGCACTACTTGATCTGTTCCAGCTACATGGCTGAAGCTAAGCAGGTGTGGACTTGGTCAGTACTTGGATGGGAGACCTCTGAGGAAAACAGTTTGCTGCTGGAAGAGTTGTTGGTGGGCCAGTAGGTGGCAACTCCCCTCTGGTGGAATAATCCCAAATGCCCCAGTGCAGTGATGTGGACACTGTACTGAAGGCAACACTGTCTTTCGGATGAGATGTTAAACCGACGTCCTGACTCACTGTGGTCTTGCAAATCCTATGGCACTCCTCGATAAGAGTAGGGTGTTCCCCAGTGTCATGGCTAAATTCCCAACCTGGCTCTTTCAACCTGCCACCTAATCATCCCCTGATCTAATTGGCTATGGAACTTGTCCTCTCCCTCTCCACCTCAACCCCCAGGGCTCCCTTGAAAAAGAGATTTCAATCTCAATGGGCCTTCCCTGGCTAAATAAATACATAAATAAAGCTCGCGAAAAATGCAAAATTTACTCAACTCATTTCATAACTTTCATGACACGCCCACTCGCGTAAGATCCTCTATGTAGCACACAATAGACCAGACATCATTACAAAAGATCATATGAACAAAGAGTGCATAGTAATTGACCTAAGCATACCCTCAGAGAGAAATGTGTCACTGAAAGAAATGGAAAAACTCTGTAAATATTAAGATCTAGAGACAGAACTTGCAAGGATGTGGAGCATGAAAACCGCTACAGTAAGGGGCGCCGCCAGGGGGGGAAAAGTTAGGATGATTCTAAGGGCCTGGCACTGACAGGGGGCCCTTTGAGGGCTATTAATATTATTTTAATAGTATTGCCTTATGTAGGTTTTTGAAATAAAATATGTCATTTCATCTGTTAAAATAAGCAAATTATACATGATTGTGATATCCTATAACATTTTCCTCGAATTATTTATGATCATATTATTTATGATATCACCCCTCCCCCTTTTTACTGAATGGTACAATCTGATTCTGACAGCGGGACACGTGAAATGTGTATGCTCCGTGAATGCGCGCAGCGCAGCTGTAAGTTGTTCCGACGTCAGCGCTACCGCTATACAGGTGTACTTAGAAGTCTCTAAGCAGGACTGATGGTGGTGGGGATCCAGGCAGCTAAACTATGAAGTCCGGTCATCAAAAACGAAAAGAGACGCAGCAGAAAGCTGAGAGGGAGAAAAGGGGTCGACAATTAGTGACTCAGTTTTTTCCAAAGAAGGTATAATTCATTCACTGACTATAACTCTATGCCATTACAACTTATACCATGGTCTGGGTGAATACTCTTTTCCGATAGGCACGCAGTTATTGATTATTACCGTGGAACCGCACAGGTAGGTCGGCTACGGTAGTTTCACCGTTCGAAATTCATCCGCTAGCCAACCTGTAACTGTAGTAACGTTAGAGCACTGGCATTTGGCTGGGTATAACAAAAACATAGCTACTCATTTATCTCCAGTAAATTTGGCGGTGTCAGATAAGTTACGTCCTGCGGGGCAGTTGACAATAGGTGCTCTAGAGATAGTGACTGTAAATATTAAAGCAGCGAAGTAATCACGGTTTATTCATGAAACGATAGTAATTGTGTACGGTTACAAAGGAAGCTGTCCACTTCATGTATCAGCAACTGCTGACAGTTCGCTGGCTACGTGCTGTGATAACGGACTGTTTTCAGCTCGCTGGCTCTACAGAAACCATCATAAATTCATTGTAATTGCGGGTAGCAAGTCAGCTACGGTCTGCATAATCATGCATAATGTTGTGTTATGCATGATCGCCGTTTCAGCTGGAATCCGTTACCAAATCATTAGCTGGTAAAAGGGTGTTAGCGTGGGCAAAAAACTATTTCTCCATGAAGGTAAGTTGAACTAAGTTAGCTGGTTCAGTTTAGCTTGGCCTATGGTATTAGCTATGAGAAGGCGCGGCCCCATCTCATGATTACCAGCTCGTTTTTTTAAATGCAAAACTTTCACCAAAAATTTCTGAATGCTTTGATTTGATATTGCTGGCAAATGACCATGGTATAAGCGGGATAGTCAACTCGTAGGTGTGCATTACACGGTTTTAAGGCACTTTGCGGAGGCAACCACCCTCCGCTTCGCATCGGGTGGTTATTCGCCTCCACGTCGTGCCTTAAAACAGTGTAATGCACACCTATGAGTTGATTATCCCTTACATAGCCTGCTAGCTAATGATAGACCAGAAGATTTCAGATTATCAAGGTAACAATTTACAGTAAGCAGTGTAGTGACATTTTATTTAAATACTCGACCTGTATTGCCATCAGAGATCAGATGAATGTGATATAGAAGGTCTGTACAGAACTAGCTGAACTTGTGCAATAAACTACTAGGCTAATACGCAAGATAAAATATTAGCCTTCATTAGCTGGTGCTAATAACTGGTTTCATAACTAATGAGGTGCCCTCAACATGCAGATTCAGCCTCAGGAATAGGACCCCTACCCTCATCCCAAATCCCAATTGAAGGAGAGGGAGGTGAGCAATACAATCCATGAATAAAGGCTTTAGGGTTAAAAACTATTTTCATTTATAGGCTACAGTGAGCAGCTAGCTACAGAATGTTATAAATCCATACTGACACAGTGATGCATGCAAGTTCTCTCAACACATGAACATTTGGATTGAATGAACTCCTACTTGCTAGGTAGCTGATCACATGCATAGTAAGGTACGTTGTATGTAGCCTAAGTAAGTGGGGGGGGGCCTAACCTGCAATCTTTCATGGGGCCCAAGATTTCTAGCGGCGCCCCTGGCTACAGTTCCAGTGGTCATCAGCACTCATGAACTAATCAAGAAAATGATGGATGAAAACCAGCAAAATACCAGGAAGCAGCAATGTTGATCAACTATAGAAGTTAACTCAGCTGTCAACTGCCCATACACTACACAAGGCAGCATTAAGAATTGCCCTGTCCTTCAGGTGCATGGAATGTACCCGGACATGGGCAAGAAGGAAAAGTGACCGGAAAAATAATAATAATAATAATAATAATAAGAAGAAGAAGAAGAAGAAGACTGGACATTGTAGTCTTTGAGAAACAGAGTAGATCTTGTAAGATTATAGATGTGGCAGGCCCTTTCGACACTCAAGTTTTTGAAAAGAAAGACAGAAACTAGAGAAATATCAGGATCTAAAATGAGAACTAAACAGCTTCTGGAATTGTGACAGTGATTCCAATGGTTATAGGGGCTCTGGGGACTATCTCAAAATAATTTCATTATTGGCCATGAAAAACCAGCCCAAACATCAACTGTGGAACACTACAGAAGGCTTGACTTCTAGGAACAACTAGGATGCTCAGATATGCACTAAACGTCTGAGCTTACGGGTTGTGACTTGATGTTCAGCAGAACAAAACTTGCTGTTTTATATCACTTAAGCTGAAATAAATAACAATAACAACAACCACAATAATAATAATAATAATAATAATAATAATAATAAACAACAACTGCAATATTCTGAATGGCACCCCATGGTAAATGTTCCTGTTGTGTGGTATTTTCTTCACTTCAAGGGCATATGCTCGGGCTAGGCCAGAGAGGCACAGGCTCCAGGTAAAATCTGTTTGGCCCCTGAATTACCCCTGTACCGTCAGTGGTGTCTTGGCTCGATTCAGAACATGGCATTGGCTTAATCTTGAGATAGCGAATAAACGTCATAGTTTTTTTAAATCCTATCCGAAAATCAGTTTCAAACACGGGTGCTTCTTTGCTTAGGCCTTGATACCTGAACCAGCTTTGATTTGTGCTTACTAAAAACAATATAAGCTATGCATTTACTTAAAAACACTAATAGGTCATTCTAGCATAGATATATGTCTGGCTGTAGTAAACCAGCTTGAGATTTTCCGCCAGCTGGGACAGCTGTATGAAGGTCCAAATCACAGCCCCCTTTCATTTTCTGAAAATGGCACAACATAATCCACCAGCAGAAGCATTGGTCTTAAGCATTGGTCAGCATAGGGTAGGCTCATTTAATTAATGGTAAAGTTACTATCTGCTGTAGCAAGCCAAGATGGCATAGCATTTGCTGCATGTGACAATGTGCTTGCCTATCCTATGATTGTGATGTCCTTACTACATGTTGCACACTGTATCTAATTTGCTAATCAATACAGCTCTCGGGTAAACAGCAATCTAACAAGTTAGCCAGTTCTATGAGTCAGCAAAATCCATCCATTAGACTGCGACAGTGACAAAAATTTTTGAAGAAGAGTCCTTTACTCCAAAGTAAAACAGTTCAACATCTGAGCCAAGCAGAGACAGAGAATAGAACAGAGACAGTATCATTAGACAGCGAGAGATTGCAATGCAAACACATGGACTTATTTAGGTCAGTTAAGTTTATGGCAGTTCAGTGCATGCAATCACCACGTGCATTTCTATAAACCTTACTGCTGGTGTTATTTGTAATAGTGGCGTCACAATCACCTTGCTAAATATGCCTTTTTAGATGATTAGGCTAATCGTTGCAATTAAGGATTTCACAGTATGACAAACAAGTCATCGTCACAGTATGCTACGACGAAATTTAAATGCTTATTGTTTTCAGTCAAAACTATCAAAATCTTTCATTGATCAAATTTTACTGGTCAGGATGGACAGGCTCCACTTCTGTTAGCTTTTTTCTGATTTTTCGGTCCAGTGTGCACCAATCAAGGGTGATTTTATCTTTGTTAAGAAATGGAAGTAATTAATTTACCTATTTCTTTGCCAAATGCAACGTTTATGAACCTGAAAATTTAGACCACTATCCAAAATTAGCTAATTCTTTATGACTTATTTTTCAACTCTTGCATTGAGCCATTTGAGGTAATTTACATTATAGAAAACTTCTTATATTTCTTCAAAACATACAATAAAAACATACGTAAATTGTTTACATACGTAGTTGTCCAGTAGTGTATGTAAAGCTTAAAGAACAGAGATTTGCGTGCAAATATAAGACATATAGGGGTGGTCCCTTGATGGCTCCTGATTTAGAAAAATCCTAGATCCGGCCCTGGATCACTTCCTGCTGCTCATTTGATAAATCAAGCATACAGCACGTTATGCACACTCTGCTTAACATTAAACAGCTGGCACTCACAGGAGTTATCAAAAACTCACCAGCCCCCCAGCTATCCATTGCTATCATTCCAATCATAAAACTAATTAATAAGACTCATTTAATGAGTCCGCGTATATCAGAAATCATCAAATATCCTTCTGCAAACCACCATAATGAAAAGTGCGGGAGACAGGGATTGAATACGTTACAGGCACTTGGATTATCTTCTCGCCGTATGCATCCAGAGACTAAATGAATATTTGATCACAGGAAGTGTAAACAGCTAAATATTCAAACTGCTGCCCAAATGTTTGTTCTTCTGTTACCGCACGGCTTCCCTCTCACGCAATTACGCAGCCGCGTGTTCAAGGACCCGATTCTACGGATGAGAAACACGTTTATTGACATTTTATTTCTGACTGAGCAAATCTGTCTGATCTCCTCCATCTCTCCCTGGCTGCCTTCACCTTCTGTCTCTACCATTGGGGAGAGAGAGAGAGAGGAAGGGAGGGAGAGATGCCCTAGAAAGAACTTCTACCAAAGCTTTTTTCACTTACATTTTAGGGAAAGGGATAATATAGGTGATTCATAAGATATCTTCATGAAGTTGACTAAACTTTATTTACAGAATCTTTCCGGGAGTCGGTTCCTAGAGGTATTGAAATAGGCTAAACAGCGGCTGCTGGGCATAAAAGGCCACTCAGTCTTAAAGCCTTAACTGTAGCCACAAGAAACCCAGGACACTGATTTAATTACCAATTTCACTGTTCTGTTCTTTTTACAAAAAACAAAACAAACTATGCCATCTAACTGCCTGCAAAAAGACAGAGCAGAGCTCTCGAGGGCATAGCAGTTACCAAAAATAATCATTCCTTTGGCACTAATTAATTAAACCAGCCCTTCAAACCGCAATACTGCAATGTTTTTTGCTTCCAGAGATGACACATTACTCCTTTTAGATTCCAAGCACGTATAAAAGTCACTCCTGAGGGCAGTCTCATCGCGACTCGTCATAAAGTGATGCTACCTGACCAAGCATCAATATACGACAAAAAAGGAGGCTTTTGGCGTTCTGATTTGACACCAGTTTAAAACAAAACCCTACCCCCTCATCCAACATATTCTCATGCTGACTCGTTATGCAGTGGTGCTACCTGACCAAAGTCAGTATACAATGCAAAAGGAAGCTTCTGGCGTCTTTATGTGACGCTTAGGGTTAGGGTTCTGGTTAAGGGTTAGGGGCAAAGCGGTATGGTTTGTTTTAAACTGGCGTAAAATAAGAACGCCAAAAACCTCTTTTTGTGTCACGTATCGATGCTCGGTCAGGTAGCATCAATATATGACACGTCAGGATGAGACTGGGCTTCCTCATCCCTGACCCTTAACCCGAACCCAAACGTCAAATAAGGATGTCAAAAGCCTCCTCTCTTGGCGTTTATCTAAGCATGGACAGGTAGCATCACTATATGAAAAGTTAGGATGAGATTGTGTCACTACAGAGGTCTCAGAAATAACCTGTTATAAGTATAAACTTAGGCAAATGGAGAAAATCCTCTCTCCAACTATAAAAAAAAACATCCCATGGCGAGCAATAAGGAGCATTTTTTTTGTATATCAATTCATGAACAAAGGATGGCTCCATCAGCTCTGTCCATTGCTTGAAACAGCTGGCAGTTGAATGATCAGTTTGGCAAAGTGTCTGGTAGGAGTTTGTGTTGAAGTGTGAATGGTGTTGGAGTGTGAATGTTGCTGGAGAGATGTAGGGTTAGGACCTGTTAGGGGTTTGTGTTGAAGTGTGAATGTTGCTGGAGAGATGTAGGGTAGGGACCTGTTAGGGGTTTGTGTTGGAGTGTGAATGTTGCTGGAGAGATGTAGGGTAGGTACCTGGTAGGGGCTTGTGTTTGAGTGTGAGTGTTGCTGGAGAGATGTAGGGTAGGTACCTCGTAAGAGTTAGCATTTGAGTGTTATGCATTAATAAATAGATATAATGCAGGTACCTGGTAGGAGTTTGGCCAGAAGGTGCTGATGGCGAGTTCAGCCTTGACCCAGCCCTCAGTGACGGATGACGAGGCGTTCCACACAGGATTTCCCTGAGGCCCACCGTTGACCTTGACGTAGACGTTGAGGGCCCCGGGGCTGGTTCGGTCGCGGCTAGAGAGGGAGTAGTGGAAGTCTATGCAGTGTGTGTCATTCTCCTTCAGCGTGGGCAGGAGCAGGTGCGCCTTCTGTCCCGAAGCTCGGCCGGAGGCATTCACCACCATGAAGGAACCTGCAGAGACCCCATATGAACATGAGAACACAGGAACATATACACACAGTGAGCTCTAAACAACTGGGAGCCAACACTTCGAGGATCTCTGTCTCCTGCCCTGCAAGCTGCTCCACACACTGTGATTGGTTCTTGATTTTTATGTGAAACCAGCTACTGACAAACCTAGTGATTATTCTGCTCAGGGACTGGCAACACTTCCGAAATCAAATCAGCTCTTAAACCTATATGATGTCAGTATTGAACAGACAATATTTGCTCTGTTCTGCCATTATGAAATATCTCCCGTATGAAATGTCAATCATCTTGGAGAAGGTTTTAATATTTGGACAGGGTATCGCTTTCAGCAGGTCTGTGTTCACACTGGAAGTGGGGAAGTAACCAAATAATCAGGTTTTGTGCATTTCTTTAGAACTTATCTTGGAAGAACAACAGTAAGATGATTAGGGAAAGTAATTATGCGAGTGGTCTTTGGACAGCATTGCGAAAATGATGTTGATATGTGACTGACAATGATCCAATTAAGCTGCTTAATCAAAATGACTGCATCATTCATCTGACATTTGTACTCAAGCAATCCAAATGCACTTCCATGGCGCTGGAACTTGCAAATGGACAGAACTGGGCCAAACATACTAAGTTGTTTCATTTTCTCTTGGTGGTGTCACTGACATTACTGTACAAAGTGTTTACATCAGGACTATGCACAACAGAGAAGACAGGCACACAAATAAAGAACCTGGTAGACCAGTGGTTCCCAATCTCCATCCTGAGGCACCCCTGTTAATGCTGGTTTCTGCTTCAACCACAGTTGCAATCACTGGATTTTAACAAGCTGCCAGTTTGCATAATCAGGTGCATTTATGTTTATCAGTTATTTATCCTATGAAGCAACACTTGAGCGAATAGAGATAACTGCATAAAAAGAAGGAAAAAAACTGAGCCCATCAAAGTGAACAATCAGTGGATTCCTAATTGGTGAAACTGTGGACACATGGTCGTGAAAACTAACAACTTATTAGGCGAGCAAATGACTGAGTCAATCCTGCTTTGTGTCATGTTATTGTCATTAGGTTCAAGCAAATTATTTAGAAAGAATGCAAAACACCTGTCTTCAGCAACCTAATTTGGAGCAGACTAATATTCTCAGTGTCTAATTTGATCTGTTTGAAAATGTCCCCTGAAACTGCTTGCAATACGGTAAAATAGACACAAAATGTTCAAGAGTCTTTTATTCTTTATGGCAATCATGGGTTTTTCTGTCAAAATGTGGCTTTAGACAGTAAATAATTGCTTTAAACACGTAATGCACGTAATTAGGACAACTTAAGAGCACATTAAAATTCTGCAATGCCATCGCGGTTGGAACTAAAACCAGCATACCCGGAGGTGCCCCAGGACCAAGATTGGGAACCACTGCCCTAGACAGACAGACAGGACAGTGATAAAATAGTTCCAAACATTTACAATAGAAAGTTAAGAAGACCTTTAAAGTACAAAGTTCAGTCATTGAAAAGGTTCAGGAGCCCAATACATTTTGAAACAAATGAGATTGCCTTTTATTTTGTGGATTTATTCAGGAGGGGTAGCCAACAGATAGAGGCCTATAACTCAGCGTAAAGAGCCGGAGGATCTAATCTCATCCAAAAGGGCATGTGTAGGGTACAGAAACATACCCACACACCATTCCCTGCAACAGAAGATCTAGAAACAGTGAATGAAGGGCTTCTACACTTATAGAAGGGCTTATAGAAGATGTATAGAGCAATAACAGCCTGTAGTAAGTGTATATTTAGTTTAAAGAAGACATACTGATTGTGCATAGTAAATGACAGAGGGCTTATCACATATTGTTACATTACATACAGTTATAAAGTGTTTATAGATCATTTATATTGGGTCTATTGCGGGTGTATATAGCATGTACAAAGGCTTTATATAGCGTTTATAGAGAATGAGTATAGAGGTAAATAGAGGGTGTACAGTGCCCTCGCAGCTGTCTGTTTGCAGAGCCGTTCTCATGCACTGCATGAAAACAAGGCCCTTCCGGCTGTACGCAGATGCGCTGCATGCGACGCCAAATCAAACCATTCATCCTGGAGACGCCGCGGAGCTCATCAGCGTACCGGGTGGGCTAGGAGCGTGCCGCGCATCAATCACTCTGACCTTGGGATGAGATGCAGCCAATCAGTGCAGAGCAGAGCCACAATCTTCCCCGCAGCCGAGAACAAGCCATTACCGCCGTGCGGGCCTGATTAAATACCTGCACTTCAGCCTCTCCGACTTCACACTGGCCTTCCCAGAATGCTCCTCTGCCACCGCTAAACGCCAGCCTCTCTCGCACACAAGGCCGAGCGCTTCTCTCGCGGTACAGGGTTCCAGACACATTCGTTTGAAACACTGAGGCTATGGCAGATCAGGCACAAATCAGAGATTGCCTATTCACTGCTGTGCTCTTGGTGTGCTGGCCAACAGAAACAGACAGGCATCCTTAGACATATTTAGGCAGTTGGGCAGACAAACATAGAGATGGACAAATGGAGGGACAGACAGACAGCACTCAGGTTGGATACATAGATGGACAGATACACAGGCAGATGTGCAGACAGATGGACAGACATATAAGCAGATACAGACAAACACACACACACACACATATACACATACACACACACACACACACACACACACACACACACCACTTGCCTGCTGTACCAAAGGTTTTTACCATACTTTATATCGTATAGAAGCATTAGTTTCATTCATCACTGCAATAATCACAATCCCTCACAAAAATGCGCAAATGTGCATTTGTAATTCAGTAATTTTGAATACTCTGTAATCTAAAGTGACATGCACCTATCACATTACTGAAGGTACTATTCATTATGCTTTGTATTTGCTGAAGCCCTTTAATATAAACAGTGAGCTCACCGCTCTGGAACAATGGCTGTGTCCAGGTCAAGATTAACTCTAGCAAGCCCGTCTCCTAGCTATCGTGCTGGACAGTTGCCTTTTTTAAGAGGCGTTGCTTACGGTTATCCAGCGGACTCAATAATCCTGTTTTGAGCAGTGCCTTCTTTAATTCATCTTTAACTGTGTCAATACAGGCCTGCCCAATTGACGAAGACCCTCAGACAAACTGAGCAACCTTCAGGCCTTTTGAGAGTTCCATGTCCGCAGGAAATTTTGTATGTGTGCCAGGGCCGTTCTCATTGCGAGATCACCGTGACAGCGCGCATTGGAAATCACTCTTTCGCCCGTAACTGCTAACGTGCCAGGCAATTTTAACATCAGCGACTCTCACAATAGTGGGAGATGAGCGTAAGAGATTTAATGGCTCCTGACTCCTTCTCTGTCGTTCGGCAGTCCCGCAGCTAACATGCGGGGAGAGAAAATTGCGCGCTTTTCAAGCTCATGTCTCCTCAATTTGCATTTTATTGGTCATGTACAGCTTAATGGGAATTTGAGACTGTGCAAGCAGGTGCTAAAATGACTCATCACACTTCGCTAAACGCAACACATCTATTCCTTATTAAAGGGAGCGAGGTACCCCTGAGTTCAACGGGGTTAATGATTTTAGCATGTAGCACTTGAGATGCAACAACATCATCTGATGTGAGTTATTTTCTTTATGAAACTGCATTTCCCAGGGGGCCACGTTCTTTGGACTGGAGCTCGCGTCAGTGCATTCTGTTCCGCGCTAAAGCAATATGACAAATAGCAGATGCGATGGCGACTGTCACTGTAATATGCAGTTATTGGAAGGGCAGTATTTTGGTCTGCTGCTGCTACATTTGATCAAGTCTTAGCGTTTCTCATCCCTGGGTCCCTGTAGTAATTTCCAGAGACAATAAAGGAGCTATTTACCGAGGTGCTAGATGAGTGAAGTAATCTGCAGAGCCCCTGGAAAGCTAACGCACTGGAAAAAAGGAGAAACACCCCACAGTAAGTCCCACCAATACAGAACGGGTCAGCTGGGGTCAGGGAGAGGAACAACTGAGCGACTGCCCACTCTCTCTCTCTCTCTGCTCTCTCGCTCTCCCAATCTCGCTGTCAATTCAGTTTTAATTCATTGTGCTTTAATTACCAGAAAAACACTTGGTAAAACTCTGCAAAAGCATATGCTTAATAACACCACAGCCAACACACTCTCACTCCAATTTGTCATATAGTGACGCTACCTGACCAAGCTTTGATATACAGTGCAAAAGGAAGCTTTTGTCGTCCTTATTTAACGCTGACGGTTAGGATTTGGGTTAAGGGTTAGAGGTTAGGGGGTAGGGTTCGTTTTAAACCGGTGTCAAAGAAGGACACAAAAAGCCCTCTTCTGCTTGGTCAGGTAGCATCACTATATGATGCGTTGGGATGAGACTGGGCTCCAAGAGCAGTGTGTAGAGTTACATTGACTCTCACTCCTTTAATTCAAAACGCCTCAGGCTGACACAGAGCACCGCGGCCTGACAGCAGAGCTGAGCCCCATATGTTTCTCGTCCTCCCCCTGTAGCGGCCTCTCGCTCGCGTACATCGTCTGCTCACATTTCCACGCCCCAATTACCGCGCCGTATCAAGGGGCGACAACCCTGTCGTGGCGACGTGTGCCGCGGCACGGCCCGTGTCAGGCGTGAGCAGCGCGGAGAGCAGAAACAGACAGGAGCCCGCGGGCCCAACAGACACATTCAGAGTGGCCTTTTCAGTCCCGCCAAAATGCTGTCTGAGCGACCTTTTCCGCATTCGGCAGAGTCTCCAGCCGCTGTCACACAGCGCGCCAAAAAAAGCCCGCTAACCAGGCCGCTAATCTGATATGAGCAAAATCAATAACTGAAGTGTCATTATCGGGGCGGTGAAGCAGCTAAACACTGTGCGTGTCGTGCTGACGGAGGAGTTAGCCTCAGCAATGTGACATAGGCAATAGAAATTAGCATTAGCTATAAATGTCACGGCACAAATGTGTCAGATTACTGTTTAAACAATCAAAATGATGAAATAAAACTCCAATAACTTAACTCCTCAAGCTTATAATTGCGCACATGTTCAATGGAAAACATCTTTTTGACATTTTGAAATGTTTTATAGTTGACCTAGCGACCGTGAAATATCAAGCCAAAAATACGACTAATTGGACTTTATTCAAACCTTAATCTTGAAGATATCTGATGAAATGCCCAGAACAGAAAAGTCAAATCTGAACAGCAGTGCGTGCAATATTTCACTGTCCATATCAAATAAACACAAAATAAATACAATATTCTACTATTTTTAACTGGACAATCCAAGGAATGCATTGCAAATTAAGGCATCTCCTTTTATTTGCAGCTTTCAAATTCAACCATGACATTGCTATTTAAATTATAAAAGCTTACCTGATGTTGAGCGTATGCTACCTTCAGGCACTTGAGAGTAATGACTTTATTGGTCCACAAACTAGATGTGACTGCTCTCCATCAAAATAACAATATTCAGGAAAGAATATGGTTCGGATACAATAACACCAACTTTTAATATGACTTTCTATATTAATAACTGCAGTATCAGCATAATCCTAATGCAATGACTTGAAAAACAGCACCCCTGGAAAAACTGCATGTTTATTTATTGATTTTTTTTTTTTAAATCTAAATAAAAATGAACTAACGTAACCCCTGCAGGGTAAACCTGTAGAAGATATTTATTTCAGCTCATAACTAGAATTGTGCATTCATATGCCATATTGTATCCTGTTCTGGTGGCTTTAATTTTTTCCACTTTGAGATTGAATAAAACTCGAGCGGTCCACTTTTGTAGGCAACTGTTCAGCCAGATCTTGCTTTCCCACCCTCATCTTTACTTCGGGAATTATGGTACTGCTGCTGCTTAGCGTGGAAACAATATTCAAATCCAACTGTAATTCCAGCATTACTGGTGTATAAGCAATATACAACTGCATGAGGGTCATTATACAAAAATAATTGCTCACCTAAGAGGTTAATGACCCTCCACTTAACATTGTTTTACTCCATGTTCGTTGCGTATGGAGTCGTACATTGTACCTATAACACAGTTACCAGACACATATGCTTAGCTTAAGACATAATTTTTATTTTTTTGTGAAAATATTCAGTTGATATTGCTTTAAATTGCATTTATATTGAACAGAAACCACCACAACTACCGTTGTTATGTCTTGAAGTGCGATTTAGTATCATTGCTGATCAGCTGCCTCAGTCACTGGTTCCGCAGCACCATAGTTCCAGTTAGACAACTGTTGTCACATTCTACTTCCTCCCAGTCATCATAAACACCAGACTCGCTTAGGATATGAATAGCTATATCATAAAACTAAAAAACATTTGAAATTTACTCATGAAAAATGATGGTGGAACAGCAACAACTGTAATAAAACTTCCGTAGTGAATAAGAATTTAATGATCCCCTATGTGACACCAAGGGCACAGGATTCAGGCGCAGACAGGAAGTCAGTTTCACCTCCTTTATTAAGCCAATGAACAAGGTCAGCCGGTCCGGGTCAGAAGCCAGCAGGAGAAATGCAGCACCAAACTGAACAGAAAATACAAAGTCGTGGGACAGGCAGAGGGTCGGGAACCAGACTGACAGGATGCAGCTTAGGAACGTGGGCAGTAGCAATCCCAAAAGTATTTCGAGGTCAGTGCCAAAAGTGGACAGACACTGAGGCAATTTAAACTCGTAAACTGGTCAACAAGGAAAGTCGATACACAAGATGACAATATTGAAAATGAAGGCTCATAAGAAACAGGGAAAAGCTGAGACACTCTCGGACTGAAACAGCAGATACACAGAGTGTAAATACACTAAAAGTAATTAACACCATACGGGGCAGGTGAGCACAGGGAGACAGAGCTTGTAAAGGGGCATGACCACAAACAAGGAAACTATTACTGCACAGAGAGAGGGGAGTGGGGGAAGACAGAAGCTAAGACACATGGTGAAAGGTAAACGTAAGGAAACAAAAAGGAACAAGAAAAAAGCGAGCAAAGCTCACGTACCCCCGCTCCCCATTTGTCGCTCAATGAATGTCAATAGCAAATAACGCTTCTATGGAAATGTAATATGCAGTCATATTCAAATCAAGTACCAAAAAGGTCCATTTAGTGTACAAACTTGTCTCCATTGATGCCTCCCTGTCGATTTTCGTACTAAGTTGAATTAAGATTCAAGGGCAATAACTCCGTAAAAAAAAAAACAGTTTAAGAACTTCGGTTTTGAAACTCGTTAAAAGTATCGTCAGGAGTACCCACAAGCAAAATGTCATTGATCTAGGTGTAGTAATTTCCGAGTAAACTTGTTCCCATTGACGCGTCCCCAGCCAATTTTATGCAGTAAGTCGAATCAAAGATTCAAGGGCAATAACTCCGTAAAAATAGTTTGAACTGGGTTTCGAACTCGTTCAAGAGTATTGTCAGGAGTACCTACAAACAAAATTTCATTCATCTAGGTGTAATAGTTTCGAGAAAATTTGTCCCCATTGATGCATCCCGGCGGATTTTTGCAGTAAGTCGAATCAAAGATTCAAGGGCAATAACTCCGTAAAAAATAAAGTTTCGAACTGGGTTTCGAACTGGTTCAAGAGTATCGTCAGGAGTACAAAACAAAAATTTCATTCTACAAACAAAATTTCATTCATCTAGGTGTAATAGTTTCGAAAAATTTGTCCCCATTGATGCATCGGCGGATTTTTGCAGTAAGTCGAATCAAAGATTCAAGGGCAATAACTCCGTAAAAAATAAAGTTTCGGAACTGGGTTTCGAACTCATTCAAGAGTATCGTCAGGAGTACCTACAAACAAAATTTCATTCATCTAGGTGTAATAGTTTCCGAGAAAATTTGTCCCCATTGATGCATCCCGGCAGATTTTTGCAGTAAGTCGAATCAAAGATTCAAGGGCAATAACTCCGTAAAAAATAAAGTTTCGGAACTGGGTCTCGAACTCGTTCAAGAGTATCGTCAGGAGTAGCTACAAACAAAATTTCATTCATCTAGGTGTAGTAGTTTCCGAGAAAACTTGTCCCCATTGTCCACTATAGAATAAAGTACAAATGTGACGTTTCCATGGAAACGTCAGAAAATTGACATCCCAGAAAGCTGAAAATGACTGGATGCGTAGTTTGTGACATGGTTCACGATTGTACAAAGTTTGGTCGAAATATTTCCAACGGTTTTTGAGATATGACCCCGGACGGAAGGACGGACGGGCGGGCCGCTATATACCCCCGGTTACTTCGTAGAGCGGGGGTACAAAAAGCAATACACAGAGGTCAACTAACACCAATACATAAAAATATCTCCAACAAAAAATTATTGGACACTGACCTGACGAAACAATCAAGAATTCTGGAAACTTCTGGATGTTGATACTGGGGAAGTTGACACTGGGGAAATATAGGGCTTTTTTGGCTTCCCCCTTTCCTTTAGTGCAGGGATCCTCAAATCTGGAAACCAAATCCAGTTCAGGGTTTCTTTCATCCCACGTAATTAAATGAACACCTAATGCCTTTGACTGGCCAGATTGTCTTTACACCTGACTCACAGGTAAAGGATGTGTGAAAAACCAGCAGCTCTCGGACCTTGAGGACCGTGATTTGAGGACCAGGGCTTAAGTGTGTTAAATAGTTTTTTATTTTGTGTAAAATGTCTGTGAAGTTACAAAGCCCAAAGTCCACAGCGAAGGAAGTTATTGTCCCTTACAGAAAACTGCGAAAACTACCTGAAACACCATGTTTGTAGTCCAACCTTTTCCTCTGTTATTTGTCTATGTTGCGATGTACTGTAATACAACCCCAATTTCGAAAGTTGGGAAAAAGTGTAAATTGTGAATAAAATCAAAACGCAATGACTTTCAAATCACACCAGCCAGTATTTTATTCACAATAGAACAGAGATAACATAGCAAATGTTGAAACTGAGAAATTTTAACAATTTTATCCACAAAATGTGCTCATTTCAAATTTGATGGCTGCTACAGGTCTCAAAAAAGTTGGGACAGGGGCCTGTTTACCATGGTGTAGCATCCCCTCTTCTTTTTATCACAGAGTGGAGGCGTCTGGGCATTGAGGAGACAAGTTTCTTGAGTTTAGCCATTGGAATTTGATCCCACTCTTGTTTAATACAGGCTTCCAGCTGCTGGAGAGTTTTGGGTCTCCTTTGATGGACTTTTCGTTTAATTATGCGTCAAATGTTCTCAATCGGTGAAAGATCAGGACTGCAGGCAGGCAAGTTCAGCACACGGACTCTTCTACTACAAAGCCATGCTGTTGTAATAGCTGCAGTATGTGGTTTTGCATTGTCCCGCTGAAATACACAAGGCCTTCCCTGGAATGGATGTCGTCTGGAGGGGAGCATATGTTGCTCTTAAACCTTTATATACCTTTCAGCATTCATGGTGCTTTTTAAAACACGCAAATGTACCACACCATATGCACTAATGCATGCCCATACCATCAGAGATGCTGGCTTTTGAACTGAACGCTGATAACAGGAGGGGTGGTCTTTCTCCTCTTTAGCCCGGAGGACCACGGCGCCCATGATTTCAACAAGAATGTCAAATTTGGGCTAATCTGACCACAGGACACTTTGCCACTTTGCTACAGTCCATTTTAAATGAGCCTTGGCCCACAGAACACGGCGGCGCTTCTGGATCATGCTCAACAATGGCTTCCTTTTTGCATGATAGAGTTTTAGGTGGCATCTGTGGATGGCACGGCAGACTGTGTTCACAGACAGTGGTTTCTTGAAGTATTCCTGGGCCCATTTAGTAATATCAATGACAGAATCATGCCGGTGAGTGATGCAGTGGCGTCTGAGGGGCCAAGATCACGGGCATCCAGTAAAGGTCTTGGCCTTGTCCCTTACGCTGAAAATTTTCCAGTTTCTCTGAATCTTTTGATGATGTTATGTACTGTTGATGATGAGACCTTCAAAGCCTTTGCAATTTGGCGTTGAGGAACATTGTTTTTAAAAGTATTCCACAATTTTTTTTACGCAAACCTTCACAGGTTGGAGAGTCTCTGGCCATCTTTACTTGTGAGAGACTCAGCCTCTCTAAGACATCCCTTGTATAGCCAATCATGTTACACACCTGATGCCAGTTAACTTAATTACTTGCTAAATGTTCTTTCAGCTGATTCTCTTTTATATTATTTGCTTTTTCAGCCCTTTTTTGAATGTGTCCCAACTTTTTTGAGACCTGTTGCAGCCATAAAATTTGAAATAAGCTCATTTTGTATATAAAAATGTAAAATGTCTCAGTTTCAACATTTGAAATGTTATCTATATTCTACTGTAAATAACATATTGGCTCGTGTGATCTGAAAGTCATTGCATTTTGATTTTATTCACAGTTTACACTTTGTCCCAACCATTTCGAAATTGGGGTTGTACTGTTGCATGACGCCTGCCTCGCAGCAAGTTTGGAATGCCCTTTAACAAAGTTAGGCTCAATGGAGACGTGGAAAATTTTGGTTTGTGCATCTATAGCCAAGTTGAGAAGACGCCGTTTTCTTCAATGAAAAGGCAAATTCCTTTTTTGTATGGACTTCCAAAGAAAGACAAAATGAAGAATCAGTGGATAAAATAAATTTTTACCACAATACCTCAACAGTACAACCCCAACCTTTTATTTTCTTCCCTTCATTTTACTGAGCCCTGCTTCCTGAACTGGGCAATCAGCCAATCGCAATGGAGTACGATTTAAGGAAAGAGGCCTTAAAGAGACAAGACCCAACATAGTCCTTTTCAGGCTGAGTGAGCCTGAGGTGCTGCACACACAGCCTGTACAGCTGTAACTTGGAGTTATTTGACTATAAAAATATGTTTATATTTGTAAATAGACCACAAACAGGAAAATATCAGAGTGGGCAATGGGCAAAATATAGCCTTTCGAAAGGATTCAGGTAATCGAGAAATTTTCGCATAAAGGATGTGATTGAAAACAAATACAGAGACCGACCAGCTGATCTTCAACTCTTCAGCTGAAACTGCATTGAAAATTGACTTAGTTTTGTAACGGATATAACCACATCTGCTGGGACTACTTTAGAAAAATTTTCTCAAATAACAATACTCATCATTTTAACCACAAATGCTTGTCAAGACTGTTTGAAGTAAGGAAACCATATGTCAAAAATGTCCAGGGGTGCATTTCCTGAAATCACAGATGCTAACTTACATAGTTGGACCCATACCTGCAAACTCAAGACGGATGAAAAAGGTGACAAACTGAACCCCTGTAGGGGTGTCTGGGGATTCCCCCCCCAGAAAAAAAAATTGTGATTTTAACACATAAATTAAGCATTCTGGCGTACTCTGAGAAGAAAATTAAGAGAAAAGACAGCAATTGCTTTAAGTAAAAAAAACATTTGTTAATACCACTAAAGCTGTGGTTTGTAAGCAATTGCAGTGTTAAAACTGCTTCGACTTAAAGCGCCCCTTCCGCGAGAAAATGGACTTATCTGTTAGTATTTGAATATGGTAGGTCCATAATCAGTTTGTGACATGTCGAGGTTCTTGAACTCCAACACCACTTTAAGTATTTGTTTTCGCGAATAAAAGGAAATGGGCGGAGAATTTACGTCAGTTAAAAACGTGTTGCAGTGTTACGAAACACCGCAAATTGAATATTCATATTCTCGCCGGTTCTCGCCCACTCTGGAGTGTAACCGCCCACACACAGATTCCAAGCAACATGCCAACTGTCATCCACAGTCTACAGCAGGGGTCGGCAACCTGCGGCTGTTGAGGCGCGTGTGGCTCTTCAGCTCTTCTACAGTGGCTCCCTGCAGCTTTGAAAAAAAATAATAACGGCTATTTAAATGTATTTTTTTCTTTCAAACAAAATATTGCTTATTTTGGAGATCGGGGTGATACTGTGACACTGAAAAAAAGCATTTAATATTTGTGACCCTGCCCTGAAAACACGACTAAACTCGCCTGATCTAATTTTGAGATAAAGACCGTCAAGTTGCGATTTAAGCCAGGTGCTGATTTCTCCACGGATTGCGTCGTATCACCAAGGAAATTTCAGAAATGAAGCGTTTGCATTTGTAGATTAACGTCTTGTGAAGCTAACCAGCCTAGTTTGAGGACATGTCATTCCTGCCAAAACTTTGAAATGACCTCACTCAGTCAATATTAGAGATATCAGTTAGATTCTTTCACGGAATATTCCTTTCATTATGTAGAATGACTTTGTGTATTTAAAAAAAAAAAAAAAAACTGTTCATCACCAGAAAATGACTTTAGCTGGGTTATCACAGGCAGGGATATAGGTGACCTATTTGTTGCGTTTGGGATGATGCATTGGGGCCGATTGGGGCTCGATGCATAGGCTACTAACACGAAAGCCCATCCGGGTAGGCTATTCCGAGAGCTAGGTCACTTTTAGAATGGTTTAAAAAATCAATAGCCTAATCGCAGGGCTGCCAACTCTCTTTGCATTCTCACGCATATGGCGTAGGTCTCACGTATTTTCGAGACATATTCACCGAAGTCAGCAATTGTTCAATCAGCGCGTATATTAATGAGATTCTTACGCGGAATTGAAGTCCTTGTGCATGGCAGTTTCAGTTTCACTAGCGTAGCGGTGGATTTCACCAATAGTAACACGGAAAGCGATTATGACTCTGGACCTCTTGCGCTTTTTTTACTTGGGGATTGAAAGCAATGCATGCGTTTCATGATTGTTTAGATTGTTTGAATAGAATAAGACAATTTGAAATGTCTTCATGCCATTCCATTGCTTCCAATTCCTGAGTAAAGAAAAGCGTGAGAATTCCAGAGTCATAATCGATTTCCATGTCACTAGTGGGGAAATGAACCATGATGCACGTGAAAACTGATAAACTTTCATGCTGCGACTGTAATTCTGCAAGAGAATCTCTTAAATCTTGCATTAATTGAATAATTGCCGACTACAGCACAGGAACGTGAATGCCACTAAGAAGCGTGAGACTTGAGCCGAATGCGTTGGAGTTGGCAGCTCTGCAATCGAGAGGGCTGCGAGACATTTCGTCTAATTTGTTAGATAGGCTAGCAAAATTACCACTATGAAACGTCCATTGTTTCACGCGTTGATGGCATTTCCTGCATTGCATCGGCCTCCTCTTCAGATTCGGGGTCATATATATATGTATATGGCAATATTTGTGAACTTTGTGTAGCCATTGCTTTGCAGAAGTCTTCCTATGCTACCTGTAAAATCTGTTGTCTTTCACCGTCTATGGTTGTAGCTAGCTAGGCTCTGGGCCAGTAGGGCGTTGGGGCTGTTTACATATTGAATATTCACAAATGTAGCTGAACTATCCAATCAGCGCGAAGCTTATTTAAACGCCGGATATTCATGAGGGAACTCGCCCGTCTTCTCAGACTGCCTTTCAGTGATGTTAAAAAGGTAATCAAATAAGCGATCCAAGGCACTTTTCCCACAAATAATGGTATGAATATGATGGCAGGGCGTTGGGGATTAACACAAAATGTCGGGATATGTATGGAAGGGGCACTTTAACAAATGGGTCCCACTTACAGCTAACATGTAGTGACTCGGCAACTGAATAGGAATGACTAAGTTTTAGTTGGTTCTACCTAAGCCACTCACCTGGCTCAGGCTGTGAATGAGTGAATATTCAGGACTGATTTTTATCATATATTATATTTTTACTGTGAAAGAAATTAATACTGGTAATTATTATGAACCAAGATGAACATTTAAATATTAAAATACAATTTGCCATAATCTAGAATATAGAGCACTACAGGAAATCAAGGTATAAATACATGTTCAAAATTTGAAAACAGAATTCCTTAGACATAAATATACAACTTTTTTGTCTATATGTGACAGTCCACAGGAAAAGAGTGTATAAGGGATTTTTTATGTTTTAGAGAAACACTGTTTTTCTATGTTTAGTACATGCTAAGGGATCGTCAGATGCACTCAACTCAATTTGACCAAAATATCCCTTATACACCCTTTTCCTGTGGACTGTCACATATATTTACAAGTTATTTAAATGTTTTTGAATTTTAACTAACCGTTAAGAATTTCCTTGACAACAAACACCTGTAAACAAAATAATACTTAATTAAATAATGGCCGTGCTTGTAGGCTGATGTGTGTCACCAGTCCAGGGTTTTTCATTTCATTTTATCTAGTCGCATATTCACATGCACAGCGTTTGATTGCGCAATTCTCCCGCCAATTCCTTACACAAGATGGCAGACGCGTCTCACGTTTTGCGGTTGGTTCAGCCAATGACGCTGTCCACTCTAGTGTTTTCTTTTGCTCTGTGGGCGGGACTGGCGCGGAGGCAGGAAAATGGGGTCATTCCACTCACTACCATGGTTTCAGAGTCGTGCCGTCAAGCTATCCATATTGCGGTTGCGGAGGCCGAACTGGACGATATTAATAAAATGTAGGAGCCCGTCTTCATTCAAAACTGGACTAAAACTTCTTTTCGCATTATCCGAAGACTGTATCGCAATATATGCGATGGGGATTTTATAAGCCCATCGCAGATTGGCGCATTTAAAAAAAAACTGATCGCATTTTGCGATGTGATACCGCTTATCGCCAGCCCTGCATTGCATGCTAACCCAACTGCATCGTCCACATTAACGTCACATAATCCGCTAGACTGGAACAGGTGTTTGGGCTAAATCACTAAATAATTCTAGCCTACAGAAGAAGCGGGTGTATTTTGATTCCTTACCAGTTCGTTTTCATTTCAATGATCTCACGACAACGTCATACATTAAACCAGGTGACAATTCGGATGTAGTGGAGATTGTCTTTCGAAAATCAGTAGCATTGCATCTATCTAGGTGGCTAACGCTAACACAATTCAGACAAGCTATTCACAATTATGTTAAACATGAGAAACGGATCACAACACACTTCAGGAACTCCTTACTTTAGCAAGTAGATGTCTAGATACATAACCCCAATTTAAACAGTAGGCCTATATTAAATCGCTGACAGATAACGAGACTTACCTCAGATCTAACGCAGGACACATGCGTTAGTACTTAATGCCTTTTCACCACGTAAGTACTGAAGTAGGCAATGGTAAGGTAGTAGACCTTCGTCAAAAAGTC
The DNA here is from genome assembly GCA_029692085.1 of Gymnothorax javanicus. NCBI lineage: Eukaryota > Metazoa > Chordata > Actinopteri > Anguilliformes > Muraenidae > Gymnothorax > Gymnothorax javanicus. The sequence continues at coordinate 90,356,155 of CM056202.1, read as the reverse complement.
GCAACTTCCAGCCATTGAAGCGAAATCCTTATCTTGATTGGACAAAAAAACTCGCACGATGAGTTCTATCCAATGAGTGTATATATTGGTTCCATCAAGGCTGCTGAAGATTCTGATACTCCAATCGCGTGGCTTTCTATGAGCTTGGAGTCGATGGGTCCAGCGCCAGTTAGATGTTCCCTTCTTCGCCTACGGGTCATGACGCCACACCCCCCCCCAAAAAAAACTCCTCGGATTTACACTATTTGCATACATGACCTTTTTGAATTAAAAACTGCGATTTTCGCCGAAAAGCGGCAAGTTTGCAGGTATGTGGACCCATTGACTGTGAATGAACAAGCGATGTAAGTTACTAACTTAGTTAGCAACTACGCTTTTGGGCAACGCACCCCAGATTTCCTGCATCCTTCTCTGGCCTTGAGCTTATCTGAAATGGACAGCAGAACACTGGAAATACTGGTGCAATTGCTGGCCCAGTCAACCTCACAAATTGGTTATTGGTAATTATGAATGTTTTGTTTACCTGGCTAAAGAAGAAAAGGGCCCTCTTGCTTGCTGACAACGCAAGGTTTAAAGCCAGCTTTTGTCATGTTATGGGCTGTGTATGTACCCATAACATGGGTAACTTGAACATCTATGTCGATACCACTGATGCCAAAGGACAGACATTTTGGACCAACGCATGCAGTCCTCTAGGTCTTTTCTGGGACGCACAAGACCAGACGAAGCCACATTTTGCAGGTGTTACTACAGCATGGCCTCCTAGACTCTTAAGCTGGCCAATCTACAGTTCAAGGGTACGTTTCCTGAATTCACAGATGCTAACACACATAGTTAGTACCATTGACCGTGAGTGGATGAACTATGTCAGCTGCAAACTTATTTAGCAACCACGCTTTTGGAAAACACACCCCAGACCAGTCCCCTATTGAAAATAAGCAATGCTTTCAAGATACGCAAATAGGACAATTATATCCCCAGACGTGTGAGCAGCCAAAGATAAATCTCTAGGAGGAATGGGGAAAAAATCCTTCTAAACTCGAACAATTGGCATCCTCAATTCCCCAAACGATTACTTAGAGGGCTGTGATGTAAAGGAAAGGAAAGGTGATGTAACTCAGAGGAAAAACACCCGTGTCTCATCTTTTCTGGAGTGTGTTGCAGGAATAACATACCAAGCGAGTGTTTATCTCCAAATATTATGTAAAGCACAGAAGGAAAAACATTGCACTTGTTGTCTTTGCATTTTTTTCCACAACATATTTTATGCGAGGATGATGTCCAAGTCAATGTTGTCTTTATGTGCATTTTCCTTATAGTCTCAACTGCTTCAGAAATGGGACTGTAGATACATTACAATAGGCAACTTTGTGCTCTTATAACTTTGCAGGCCTAACACTTCATACAACCGGTATTTTTTGTCAATAGTGTTACAGTGACAATGAATTTTCGAGTGTGAGTGTGTGAGTGTGTGGTGGGGGGTGACCCCGAGCCTGAGAAAACTATTCATAGGTGGCTTTGATTAACCCCGGCTCAACCTCAGACCACACTTTTTACACACTTTTTACACACACACACACACACACACACGCAAAATCAGACCGTAAAATGTCTGGGCGAGGGGACCCCGGAGGTCTTTTGCTCCACACCCTTCAAAAAATGAATGCATTGAAAAATATGAAAATCTAATTATTTACTTTCCAGGGGAATCTCCCGACATAAATTGTAAACAAAAACTTTTCATACCCCATATTGTATATGTAAAATGAGCACCAAAATCACTATTATCAAACAAATACATATTAGATCAATTTACCACAAAACTCTAGACCGAATTTATCTTACAAATTCAGATTTCACAATAAAATTTCAACATAAATAAGTGCATAGCTATCCAATAAATGTGTTTAAATTTTGGCGCTGAAATAAATTTTGAAAAGATATAAATGTAATTATCTTGTGATGTTGAAAACCTATCACGTGACAACTTGTTTCTTTTAAACAATTTGCAACATGATAGGTTTTCAACAGCTTTGATTTCGATATCTTACATCATTGAGCAACAATAGCTGCATTTAGCGCTCTGAGGGTTAAATTGGCAACATTTATGGGTTAGGAACGTAATTGCTCTGGAGTGGGGGGCATTTCACCCGGCCCTCCCCCATACAACACCAATGTGGCTACTTCTCCTCAGACTAGACATATTAAATTATTCTGCCCACTAACACGCTAAAATGAAGCAGTCCAGACTAATTACACCTATAATATCTCAGTATAGCATCACTGCAGCATAACAGTTCCCCAGCACACGCGCCTCTGTGGAATTAAATGTTTATCGTGTCAACAATGATTTTAATGGGGCGTCAGAGTCTGACTCCTCCCCCCTACAGGGTCATTTTCAGTCACTCAGGAGTGAGGTGGGCCTCCTGATTTTACCAAACATTAATTTCCAGCGTTTTTATACTGACTCCCATAATTTTCATAATTATTTAAGCTGACACACATTTGAAAATAAAGATTAATGTGATGCAGTTTTCACCTGGTTTGTCTGGCTCTCATTCTGCGTACCCCAGTGTGATATAATCCCCATCTCATCGCTTCATTTCACATCTTATTAAAATTTCATCTCCTGGCGCAGCTGTGAAGTTATAATCTGACTTGTAATGTTATGAATAGCCTTTGCTTGTCCATAGAGTGATCAGCAAATAAGGCTTCTGGTAAGAATGCTAGGAAATTGATTGGCTCCATTACTGGCTTATTACAGGAGATTACAGAGAAGTCAATGGCCAGCAAACATGCTCTACAAGCAGAAAAACATGCATCATCTGAAAGATTTATGTCATTGAGGGGTAGTTGTGTGTGTGTGTGTGTGTGTGTGTGTGTGTTTTGCATTCTATTTGATTGTTCTAAAACTTTTCTGAACAAAATCCAGGAATAAGGTAATATGACCAAATCTGCTACACTGAAAACTTGATGAAAATGACAGGTACAGGTATGAAGAGGAGTCACGGTTGTTGGACTTCAGCAGTTTGATCTGATGATCCTTGAGGAAAGAGATCTGCCATTAAATGCTTGCTAATCCAGTAACTGGGGATTCTAGGGATTCAGTGGCATTGTGAGGCTCATTGACAAGCCCAGACATGTTACAGTGCGATGACAGAAGCTGTCCTTGAAGGGTTGCATTCACAAAGGACCACCTCAGCCACACACTCTTATACCGCCCACCACAAACAGTGAGACCAGCACACTGCTTTCAGAGCAAACACACTCACACCACGGCATGGTGATGAGTGCAATCTGAACACTGTTTAACACTCTCCTGTATGAAAACAACCCTGTCATTTCCTTTCAATAAACCTGTCCTGTGTTTTGCACACAATAATGGCCCAGAAAAACAGATGCCTTGAAGTAGCTGGAATGAAAGCAGCACCAGCTCTCTTCATCCTTGGGGAACACTGTGTGTGTTATTGTGCTTTTGATTTGATTGTTCAGAGTTGTATGCTGGGATGCATAGAGCTCCTTGTTCCCCTAAGAGCACTCTAATTGTGTATTCGTGTTCTTACACCTTACAGGGTTGATGGGTCAGGTGTTGGCCGTGAGAACAAGCCCAACAGGAGAGTTCAGAGCAGTTACATTCAGAGGGAGTCATGGACAGGCAGAATGGCACCCAGGTGCCTCATCATTCAGAGCAGGAGTCATCAACTCTGGCCCTCGAATCCTAATCCTAAAGCCTGTTTTCTTTTTGCCCTGGTAATTAACTAATTAACTGAACAATTAGTGCTCCTAATAGGCGTGACAACCCTTCCACCTGACTCCCAGGTTAAGGGAGGATGGAAAACCAGCAGTTCTCTGTCCTCCATGATCCCAGATTTAGCGCAAGAATCTTACAGAGTAAAATGCTCAGAGTTGAATCAGCTCTTACAGAATCAAATTAATTCTGTGTACTGTAGAGTGCAACTCTGCAGACTTCAACTCACATTTTTACTGTGTACACTTTCAAGCCCACTGCACTATACATGAACATGCAAAGGAAAAAAAAAAAATCAGCCTTTATGTTATTGTCATGATAACTGCTGCAGACAGGACAGGGCCGAGGGCTACAGCTGGGTGGGGCAGAGGGGTGGAGCTTGGGCTGAGGGGGTGGAGCTTTGTCAGTGCTCCCACCTGTTGTATTACAGAAGGTGGGGTGAAGAATGTTCCCTTTGGAACCACTGGGGGTAAAATTCTCATGCTCATATCGATCCAATAATAGCAACAACCAGCACTACGCAACCCTCAAAGCCCCTCCCCTACTTCTCACGAACATATTTGCCATCATCCAAACACTCACTCACTCACTCCTACCATGATCCACACACACACACAGACACACACACTCACTCACACCTACCATCATCCACACACCCACCCATTTACCTACACCTACTACCATAAACACACTCACACACTCACTCGTACCTACCATCATCCACACACACACACACACACTCCCACACTCACTCACACCTACATGTCACCTGGTTCACGCTAAAAGGCACCCATCATTGCATCAAAAATTCCATTCAATTATTCTGCAGATCAGTTACAGTGGCCCCCAGTATTGGCCCTGAGGGCCCACTGTGAACACTTGCTGTTGTTCAAGTCACTATTGCAATCACAGGATTTTAAGACGCTGTAAATTTGCAGTTACTTACTCTCTTAAGCCACGTTTTGACAGAAATATATATGCATTCCATAAAGAATAAATGACCCTTGAACATATTGTGGCTTTTTCCTACTTTGAAAGTAATTTGAGGTAATAAGATTTTTACACTGATCATATTAGACACTGAGAAAATCAGTAAGCTCCAAATTAGACTGCTGAACAGAAGGGTTTTAAGTTCTTTCCGAGTACTTTGCTTGAACGTAATTACTTAAACATGACACAAAACAGGTTTGACTCGCCTTCATTTGCTCACATAATAAATGGTTGGTTTTCGCGGCCATATGTCAATTAGCTTTCACTGATTATGAACCTGCTAATTCCCTCTTCCCCAACTCACAGTCCTAGATGGTCATGAACTGCTGGTTTTCCACCCTCATTTTACCTGGGAGTCAGGTGTGATGACAGCCTGGCTAATTCGGAGCACTAATTGTTCACTTAATTGCCTGGAAGGAAAGAAAAGCAGGGCTTGATTTGGATTCTAGGGCAAAATTTTGGAATCCTTGTGCCAACTCTTTAATGTGATCAGTTCATTTTTTTCCTTTTAATGCATGTGTTGCCAATATATTGTATCACAATGAGAATATGGCATTCTTATTCTTTATGACATGTATGGATAGTTCTGTCAACATTTGGCTAAAAGGGGCATTTTGCCTATAATTAAACCATACACAATTTCAATGCGTAGGCTCTGTATAAATAAGTCGCTCACAAACCATGCACATTATCCCACAGCATCTTGAGTTATTTGCATATTTATTACCCTTCCCTCTGCATTTGCTGTAAAGACAACAACTACCAGAATGCATTGCGATACTTAACTACTCCAGACACGCCCTAAGTCCCGAATGGATCTATGAGCAACAGCTGTCATATAGCATCAGAGGTGATAACATTGCATTAAGATTCTTTCATGTTACTCTGAGGAGGGCTGGTCCTGATATTAAAGCTATCAGTTCTGTGCCTCGGTGCATCGCTACAAAAAAGCCAAAGATGCAGTCATGATTTTTCACTCTACTCTAGTTGGACAATGACAATGGACCACTGCAAACACAAAATAGATGCTCTCAAACAGTGTACAAGTGTTAGAGCAAGCAGAAAGCATTTTCATCTTGAAAACTACAAGAGAGATCTCCAATCAGAGTGAGTAGGTTGTTCTTCTAAATGAATTTTGAATGACATGGCCGTACCGTCCATTTTTCAGCCTTGTGACCTCAGCAGGTAATGCTAATCCAAACTCTCTTTCACTCTTGAAACCCCTGTTGTAGAAGAGAGGATGACTGACAGAGTTTCAGGTGAGTAAGCTTGCCAGGTAGCAGTTTTCTTACTCAATGCAATGATCACAAAACAGTGTGCTGGCAAATTTTTCCAACGGGGAGCCGGCTCCAGCCATTTGACCTGACACATAAACTAAGGTTAACGTTACTCGACTGAAATGAAGCATGCTAGCTTGCTCCAGTCCACTACAACCACAAGCAAATGAAAACCTTTGGTAGCTGATCGAAAGGTAACACTACAGAGGACATGTTATCTAGCCTGCTCTTTATAAAATGTATCCTCGTCCATAACATCTCCTGCACCCTTATTTTCAGGTGCCATTTCTGCTGTTGGAAGCATAGCTTGATAGTGTGCAATACAAAATCTGGATTTAGATTGAGAAGATCTAGAGCACGTCCCCTGGCTACTAAGAGGCAGAGACTAGAAATTCATACTGAAATAGCCAGTAGTTCTTCTTTACCTCCAACTATGTCACTGTATGTGTCAATGTAGACAGATTTTTAGGCTGATTTCAAGATATACAAAAAATTGGTAAATACAGCGTTCATTTTTCATACCGTATCCCTGACTCAGCCAGATGAAGATAAGGTCAAAAATATGTAAAGTGTCCTTTCAATACGGTACCTAACTGCTCTAAATGTGGACACAGCTAATTAAAACAAAATTTACAGCATTTTAAAATCTTGCAATTACAATTGCTGTTAGAACAAAGACCAGCATATGGGGCCCCAAGACTTTGAGAATCACTGAGTTAAAACACAAGGCACTGAGAAACACACGCACGCACACTCACACACTCACCGCACGAAAGTGTACCAGTCCAAAATTAGCACTGAAATCTGAAATCTGAGATGAATACATATGTTGCTCTGATTGAACTGAAGTCCTCATTAAGAGTTGGCAAGGAATGAGAAAACATAAAGATGTAGGCCTCAGGATGAGAAAGCAAAGGAGTTCCTCTGATCTACACATGAACAGGACAGATAGAACACAAAAACAGGAGGACAAAACAAGACATCATTCATCCAGGTCCCATGCAGCCCACGGGACAAATAAAGGGGAGACACATTCAGCAGGAGAAATACAATCCCCTGCACTGAGGTACAGAGAGACTTCAATTTATCACCCCATACTCCAGACTCACGAGGGCCACACACTCTTTCATCCTACTGCCACACACACTTTCATTCTGATCCCACACACTCTTCATCCTGCTGCCACACGTACTTTCATCCTGCTCTCACACACTATTCAATCTGCGGTAACACACACTTCATTCTGATCCCACACACTCTTTCATCCCGCTGCCACACACTCTTCATCCTGCTCTCACACACTCTTCATCCTACTGCCACACACACTTTCATCCTGCTGCCACACACACTCTTTCATCCTGCTGCCACACACTCTTCAATCTGCTCTCACACACGATTCATTCTGCTGCCACACACACTTTCATCCTGCTGCCACACACTCTTCAATCTGTGGTAACACACACATAATTCTGATCCCACACACTCTTTCATCCTGCTCTCACACACTCTTCATTCTGATCCCACACATTCTTTCATTCTGCTGCCAAACACTTTTATTCTGCTTTTACACTCTTCATTCTGATATCAGACACTTTTTCTGCTGCCACACACTTTCATTCTGCTGCCACAAACTCTTCATTCTGCTGCCTCACACTCTTTCATTCTGCTGCCACAAACTCTTCATTCTGCTGCCTCACACTCTTTCATTCTGCTGCCACACACTCTTTCATTCTGCTGCCAGACTCTTTTTAATTTTCCTATCGCACACACATCTGTGCCCAGTCTCCTTGCTTTACTAACAAAGGGGGGAATCTTGATGCCCCCTCCCCGAGCAGACCCTGTGAGAGAACCTGTGTGGGTCAGGATGGAGGAAACTTCTGGATTTCTGTCTGTTTGCCGTTTGTATTTTATTCCCTTAGCAGAGCAACCTACTCATTTTAATTATATGCTTACTTATTCTCATACTTGCACCGAATAATAAAGTAGCTGTGATTTTGCAGAATGTCACTTATTTACTCAGATTTTCCACAGTGAGTTTCTAATATAGAGTTCCATCTTGTTGATGGTTTTTATATTGAAACAATGTCAAGCAAAATGTATCATACAGAGACCTTAAATTTGTATTTATTTGCATGCATTAAATGTAAACACTCATAGAATAATTCACTGCTACCACCCCCTACACTATCTCCCCTCCGTACTCTGAAATATGTCCTATGTTGTCACATTCAGAATATATTTCAGGTTTTCTGCCTTAACTTGAACTCTGAATGAACACAACATCAAAAACTTGCTTGGTTCTCCCCAACTATGCCCTTGGGTACCTCGTAGCACTGCAGCACTGAGGTCGTTCACAAAGGAACTTAAAGTAAACACACCATGCTCCAGGATCAATGCCGTCTTACTAGGCATAGAGATGGGGAGAGAGCGAGGGGGGAAGGAGCAGGGGAGTGAGAGAGGGAGAATGAGAGAATGAGAGGCAGAAAATGAGAGCGGGAAGTAGAGAGAGAGTGTGTGTGAGAGAGACAGAGAGAGAGAGTGGGGCAGGTCCCAGTGAAATGAATCTGCCTTCCTTGTAAAATAAATGTAAAACTGTCATGAAGTGCAATATTGTTCATATATCCGTGATTTACGCAGCCCTGAATTAAACATTAGACCTGAGCCTGCGATTTGATTCACGGCAGATAGCAAGTACCTTGTTTCCACATTGACTTTTTACGGTTGCGGTACATTTTTTCATGGCCCTGATAATAAAAAAAAGCGTTGAGGGGGTAATTGGGTTTTTAATGGGTATGCGTAGCCAAGCCACTTCGAGTGGCCCCCATGAACACCCCCCTTTAAAACACCCTCTCGCGTGGCTCTGACATATAGAGCCCCCAGATTTAAGAACTGTGCAGTCCCACAGACCAGTCCAGGAGCTGAGATGGAAATGGAGTTATGAGCGATATAACATTACTGAAAGTGCTCTAGCAGCCCTGGCAGTTGGTGATGATCTCACACCGTTAAACACTCCTTCAGTAAAAAGGCAGGAAGGGCTGTAGAGGAAGGAGGTGGAGGGGAAAGCCCACCTTCCCTGACACTGTGAAAGGATTTAATTCTTTTCTCTGGCTCAGTAAGTTGGTAAAACATGACCCTCTCCAATTCCTTCATTCTGCTATTGTCGCTATTTTGATTAAACTCTGATTGGTGTAATAAAAGTGTCGTCCTCCCCCCGGAGAGCTGCGACACAGCTGCAGGGAGTCTGAGGTCTGTCCCAGAGATGCGCGGTCTTCTCGGCGAACGCCGGCAGCTGCTATCAGCGGAGTAACTGCACGAGGGGAGTGAGCCGCCTGCATGCAGATGTGCTTCCTCCACTGAGGGGAGGAGAGCTGCTCTCATTCATGAATAATGAGCTGCATTATGATAAAGACCAGGAAACCCTCCAGGACCAGGGCAGGGCTCTGCACCAAACCCTGCAGCTCTCCAGGACCAAAGTTAGGGACACCAGCAGATCCTGTGACTCTTCAGGACCTAGGGTTAGGAACCCCAGTAGATCATGTGGCTCTCCAGGACCAGGGATAGGGACCCCAGTAGATCCTGTGTGTCTTTGGGACCAGGGTTAGGACCTGAGCAGACTCTATAGAGTCTCATAGAGAGGGGTTTGAGCTGTAGAAGCAGAGCTAAAGGGCCAGTACATTGGGGATAAATTAAGAGGCAGGTTGGAATCTCGGCCCAATCTCAGCCAGGAGAATACTAGTTATCACCATGGGATCTATTATAAGCACCCAGAATGTGAATTCACACAACTGAAAAGAAACAGAAATAGACATCAATCAGTGGTGGCTGGTGAACTGGCGATAGGGGAGGCTCAAACAAAATTAATGATTGGTCATGACCTGTTTTCAATCATTCATTTAAATTACCATTACAGAAACTCCGAAAACTCTCAACACTATCAGGTGTGGCCAGCTTTTATTTATAACGCATACCTGTCAACTCTCACGCATTTGGTGTGAGTTTAAGTGGCATATTTACGTTCCTCTGCTGTAGTCAGCAATTATTCAATTAATGCGTATGTAAGAGATTCTCGCGCGGAATTGAAGTCCTTGTGCATGGAGGGGTTGGAAGCAATGGAATTGCATAAAGACATTTCAATGATCTTATTTCATTTAAACGATCATGAAACGCAAGCATTGCTTCCAACCCCTGAATAAAGAAAAGCGTAAGAAGTCCGGCGTCATAATCTATATGCGTTATAAATGAAAACTGGCCACATCTGATAATGTTGAGAGTTATTGGAGTTTCTGTAATGGTAATTTAAATGAATGACTGAAAACAGGTAGTGACCAATCATTAATTGTAAGGGATTGTTTTGAGCGTCCCCTATCGCCAGTTCACCAGCCGCCGCTGATATTAACCTAGGAAAAGAAATATACATGTACCCTCCATGGAGGTCCATAAACTGAACAATACACTGTAAAACCAAATGGTTAAGTTCTGAAAATATGATGAACACTTTTTTGTAACACTTCTTAAACATGTCACATTCATTCAGATTCAGATTCAGATTCAGATTCAGTTTTAAAGTGTATTCATCAAATCTGAAAAACCTTGATCGCAACATCCAATAAACATCAGTGTTTTGAATGGGAACATCTATTTACAAAAATTATCACCAAACATTTAGCTTTTACACACTGATGTTTAGATTATGAACATGGCACATCTTCCACAGTTTTACAGTGTAAGCACTGACCACTGAAGCCCCTGTGAAGGGGTCCTTGTATAAACTTACACACATTCATGCTTGCACATACACACACACACACACACCCCACTAGTGCACACAGGCACATGCAAACACACATGCGCACACGCACACACACACACACACACACACACACACACACACACACGCAAACACAGAGCACATACACACACACACACACACACACACTCGCTGCAGTGAGCATGGGAATGAAGTGTGTGCTTTGTAATGACACGCAGATAAGAGGCTCACGGTACTGGGAGGTTCCTGCACTGTTATACATTGACTGAATTTAACAGTTAAATTAATGCATTGTCTCCTTGTTATTTCAACTAAGTAGAGTCCTGCGCACATTTAACTGTGGTTTACAGTAAACAAACACGAAACCTCTGTTATCTACTGATTGTTAAATTACAGTTAAAATAACTGGCAAAAAAGGTGCCACACAGTAAAAGGCACACGGTAAAGGCACACAGCACAGCTCTTCAGCGGAGGCCGGGGGATGGCGCAAACTCCAGCTGAAATGAAACAGTTCTCAGGCGCAAAGGCCATGTTATTCCCACAGATAATCCATGCTCTCCGGAGACCGGGAGGACCAGAGGACTGAACTGGGATCAGCTGATAATCATCGTCTGAGAATAAGCACAGTGCGCTAATCTACGCCAGGCACAGGGATGGAATGCTTCTCCCCCAAGTGTTTAGGTCCTTATAGTGGTCAGGTGTGACTCCTAAACACCGCAAGGTAAAGCAGATGTCCGCACTGCCACACTCAAAGCAATTCTGCCGATTTTTCACAGCGAGCGGTATGAGGATGGACCTCGTAACCCACAGGAAGCTGTCATCATGCTGTCCTTCATCCTCCCTCAGGGCCAGGGCACGCCGAGGTACGAGGGAGGAGGGTCAGTGGATGAGGAAACATCCAGAAACCCACACTTATTTCAAACACAGAGTGCTTCTCCAACAGATTTACCAAAAATACTATTAAAATGGTGGTTTTGGGCTCCGCTGGAAGTAATACCCAGACGAAGATCAACCAAAAGCGAAAAATTGGCAAGATTCTGTACATCTGGGCTCCTCAAATCATGGTCCTTGAGGGCCCAGACCTGCTGGTTTTCCACCCTCCCTTTACCTGGGAGTCAGGTGTAATGACCGTCAGGGCCCATCAGAGGTAATTGTTCACTTCATTGACTGGAAGGAGAGAAAACCTGGGCTGGATTTGGATTCGAGGGCCAGATTTGGAGAGCCCTGCTGTACATAAAACACTTCTACACAAGTACAAACTCAGAAGAATAAATAGCTGGCTGTTCATCGTCGACTGTTCCAAAACACCCATCTTTAATTTCTGAGGGATGAGAGAAGCCTGTGCTAACATTGCTCTTCACTTCCATGGAGCTAAAACACTGCCATGACGCGAAACTGAAAGAAAAAACTTTGAAAGTTTGAAACCCCGTGTTTGAAAGCATACAAAAGATTTGAAACTTTGGAACTAAGTTTTGAAGGTGTATATAGTGTTATGATAGGCTGAAAAAATTTTCAAATCTCTGAAAACATTATTTTGTATTTGAATTTTCATTCCAAATCTCTACAACTTTTCTTTGTTTTTTTCTTTTTCTTCTTCACAACTACAGCACTGTTTTTACAGTGTTTCGACAACACATTTTCAGAGTTTCAAATTTGGCACTGTTCTCCCACTGTATTATTTTGTTATCCAGTTTTGAAACCTTGTAAATGGTGATCTGGAAAAAAAAAAACCTCTGAAAAAAATTTGAAACTCTGAAAGAAGTTTTGAAACTGAAAAAGAAACACTCTGAAAGTCTGGAAAAAAAAAACCCTGAGGCTCTGAAACTAAGTTTTGAATCTCTGTAAAAGAGTTTTGAGTCTCTGAAGCTCTGAAACTAAGTTCTGAATCTCTGTAAAAAAAGTTTTGAAACTCTGAAAAGAGGAGGCGGGATTTGGTGTCAACCTTCTCTGCCTATTGGTTGCTGAAGTAAGCTTATAGTCCAATGACATGTCATGACATACGAAATTGACAGACTGCTCCACCAATGCTGTGATAAAGCAAGAGTAGGAGAGCTCTGAGGAGAGCATGCCAGTCAGTCACAAGAAGGAAGCAGAAGAAGGAGACAATGTTGCTCCTTCTTAGCTGATGTTAGTTCGCTTGCTTAGCTACCAAGTTCGCTAGCCTAGCTAGCCAACAGTTTGGTGCACGGATGTCATTAGAAAATAAATGAATAAAAAAACCATTATTTTGCTTTCTCACTCAGCTAGAGTTGAACCGCGAGCATTTATTTTATACCAAATATAGCTGCTCCCTAGTCTTAATTCACTTGCTTAGCTTGCTAGTTCGCTAGCCTAGCTAGCCAACAGTTTGGTGCACAGAATTTAATAGAAAATAAATGAATAAAAATTATCCATTATTTCTGGGGCGCCCCGGTGGCTCATTGGTCTAAGTGCGTGTACCATAAAGGCTGTGTCCCTCCCGCAGCGACCTGGGCGCGAATCCGGCTCTGGTCATTTGCTGCATGTCTTCCCCCATTCTTCTCCCCAACCTTCCTGTCTCTCTACACTGCAGACTATCGAATAAAAGGAAAAATTCCCAAAAAAAATCTAAAAAAAAAAAATTATCCATTATTTTGCTATCTCACTTAGCTACAGCTGAACCGCGATCATTTATGTTATACCAAATATAACTGCTCTCTAGCTAGCTCGCTAACATTAGCTCGCTTGCTTAGCTAGCAAGTTTGCTAGCCCAGCTGGCCAACAGTTTGGTGCACAGAATTCAATAGAAAATAAATGAATAAAAATTATCCATTATTTCGCTATCTCACTTAGCTACAGTTGAACCGCGATCATTTATGTTATACCAAATATAACTGCTCGCTAACGTTAGTTTGCTTGTTTAGCTAGCAAGTTTGCTAGCCTCGCTGGCCAACAGTTTGGTGCACGGAAGTCAATAGAAAATAAATGAATAAAAAAATCTGTTATTTTGCCATCTCACTTAGCTACAGTTGAACCGCGAGCATTTACGTTATACTAAATATAACTGTCAGCTAGCTAGGCTAGCGAACTAGCTAGCTAAGCAAGCGAACTAACATTAGCGAGCTAGCTAACGAGCAGTTATATTCGCTGTATCATAAATGATCGCGGTTCAACTCTAGCTAAGTAAGATAGCGAAATAATGGATAATTTGTATTCATTTATTTTCTATTGAATTCTGTGTACCAAACTATTGGCCAGCTTGGCTAGCGAACATTGTTTCCTTCTTCTGCTTCCTTCTTGTGACTGACTGGCATGCTCTCCTCAGAGCTCTCCTACTCTTGCTTTGTCACAGCATTGGTGGAGCAGTCTGTCAGTTTCGTATGTCATGACGTGTCATTGGACTATAAGCTTACTTCAGCAACCAATAGGCTGAGAAGGTTGACACCAAATCCTGCCTCCTCTTTTCAGAGTTTCAAATTTTTTTTCAGAGGGTTTTTTTTTTCCAGATCACCATTTACAAGGTTTCAAAACTGGATAACAAAATAATACAGTGGGAGAACAGTGCCAAATTTGAAACTCTTAAAATGTGTTGTCGAAACACTGTAAAAACAGTGCTGTAGTTGTGAAGAAGAAAAAGAAAAAAACAAAGAAAAGTTGTAGAGATTTGGAATGAAAATTCAAATACAAAATAATGTTTTCAGAGATTTGAAATTTTTTTCAGCCTATCATAACACTATATACACCTTCAAAACTTAGTTCCAAAGTTTCAAATCTTTTGTACGCTTTCAAACACGGGGTTTCAAACTTTCAAAGTTTTTTCTTTCAGTTTTGCGTCATGGCAGTGTTTTAGCTCCATACACTTCTCTGGTGCGTTTCTGAGGCTTACAAAGGCTGCTCATCTCTTCCCAGGTTTTAAGACATAAGAAGGCTGCACAAAAACTTCTCCTCTCTCTAATAATTCTGACACTTAAAAATGCTGCTCAATCATTTGATTCTCTCTCTGTTATATTACTAACAGTTAAAAAGGCTCCTCAAATACTGATCCTCTCTCTTATAATTCTGACACTTAAAAATGCTGCTCTATCACTGATTCTCTCTCTGTTATTTTACTAACAGTTAAAAAGGCTGCTCAAACACTGATTCTCTGTTGCATTTCTGACAGTTGAAAAGGCTACTCTAACACTGATCTCTCTGTCATATTGCTGAAAAAAAGGCTCCTCGGACACTGATCCTCTCCCTGTTATATTCCTGACAGATAAAAGAGTCTGCAGACTCTGACCCTCTCTCTGTTACTTTTCTGACACATAAAAACTGTTCAACACTGATCCGCTCTTTGTTACATTTTTGACTTATAAAAACGCTGCTCTAACACTGATCCTTTTTGTTTTTTTCTGATAGCTAAAAAGGCTGCTGTAACACAGATCCTCTCTGTTATATTTATGACAATTAAAAAGGCTGCTCCAACACTGATCCACTCTCAGTTATATTTATGGCAATGAGACAGGCTGCTCCAACACTGATCCTCTTTTAGTAATATTTATGACAATTAAATAAGGCTGCTCCATCGCAGATCCTCCCTCTGTTTCTTTACTAACAGTTAAAAATGCTCCCCTAACACTCAGTCGGTTACATTTCTATGGATAAGAAGGCCGATCTAATGCGATTCTCTCTCTCTCTCTCTCTCTCTCTCTCTCTCTCACTCATATTTCTGACAGTTAAATAGGCTTCTCTACCAATGATCCTCTCTCTGTTTTATTACTGACAGTTAAATAGGCTGCTCTAACACTGATCCTCTCTCTGTTATATTTATGACAGCTATAAAGGCTGCTCTGACACTGATCCTCTCTCTGTTATATTTATGACAGCTATAAAGGCTGCTCTGACACTGATCCTCTCTCTGTTTATCCTCTCTGACTCCTCTCTCTGTTATATTTATGACAGCTATAAAGGCTGCTCTGACACTGATCCTCTCTCTGTTATATTTATGACAGCTATAAAGGCTGCTCTGACACTGATCCTCTCTCTCTCTGTTATATTTATGACAGCTATAAAGGCTGCTCTGACACTGATCCTCTCTCTCTCTGTAATATTTATGACAGCTATAAAGGCTGCTCTGACACTGATCCTCTCTCTGTTATATTTATGACAGCTATAAAGGCTGCTCTGACACTGATCCTCTCTCTGTTATATTTATGACAGCTATAAAGGCTGCTCTGACACTGATCCTCTCTCTGTTATATTTATGACAGCTATAAAGCTCTGACACTGATCTCTCTCTGTATATTTATGACAGCTATACACTGATCCTCTCTCTGTTATATTTATGACTCTGTTATATTTATGACAGCTATAAAGGCTGCTCTGACACTGATCCTCTCTCTGTTATATTTATGACAGCTATAAAGGCTGCTCTGACACTGATCCTCTCTCTGTTATATTTATGACAGCTATAAAGGCTGCTCTGACACTGATCCTCTCTCTGTTATATTTATGACAGCTATAAAGGCTGCTCTGACACTGATCCTCTCTCTGTTATATTTATGACAGCTATAAAGGCTGCTCTGACACTGATCCTCTCTCTGTTATATTTATGACAGCTATAAAGGCTGCTCTGACACTGATCCTCTCTCTGTAATATCTCTGACTGATCCTCTCTCTGAGCAGCTATAAAGGCTGCTCTGAACTGATTTCTCTGTTATATTTGCTTCTATCCAATATGCCAGCTGACAGCCTCTCTCTGTTATCATGCTAGGCAGGCAACTGATCCTTCTCTGTTTAACAGCACATCCACAGTCTCTGGCATGTCACATCACATTAAATTCACACGCGCTAAATTCATTTGTCTTTTAAAAATATGACTGTGGTATTAATATATATTAATTAAACTCACTCAGCTCCCATTTCTTCCCCAGCAAACACTTTGACTACAAGAGCCAACTATTCGCTTACCATCTAGGCGTTGTTGCTACGAGATAGCCAGTGTTGTTTGCTGCATCTAAAAAACATTGCGCACAAAAGGAGATGTATTTCTACAGTGTCCCTCATGTGTACTACATGTGAACAATCAGCTTCATCTTTGCCGATATAAAAACTACAAAAAATTCTAAGTCTTCGCATTAAACTGCAATGTCTCATGTTCCCTGTTTATTTCACTCCAAATTCAGTATGTCTGATGAGAGGAGCACAGATGGGAAACAGAGTCTAGACTGACTCCTGGACTGATATCAAAGCTGCTTGCCATGAAGAAGAAGCTAGAGCCTTTTGGTAGCAATAATTCTGGCTTTACTCAGCGCTGGGTGTACTTCAGGGTAGGACAGGAAATATTAGATGTTCTGAATGACCAATTTTTCACATAATGACATATTTCAAGATGGACTCTGTTATAAAGCATCCACCAAAGTTGGAAAGAAAAAAAAAATCACATGATAAAATGCATGACATAAATAGCTGAAAAGACCCATCAGGGTTTTCTCTTGGACTGTATGAGTGCGGCCAAAATGAACAATTCAGAGGGAGGGGATGATTTATATTAGGTCTGTGACTGGTTGAGTTCCTAAAATGACATCACCATGGTATAAAAAGGTTAATGGCTAATTTAAATCCAGGCATGATCCTGAGAAAATCTTTAGGTTTGCGAATCCATCTGGGGAAAAGTATTCATCTTCTTACCTTGTTTATGTATACTGCAAATAAACATAAAAAGGAATTGGTAATTTAAGTTCCCAGGGATTTTCAGCTTTTTATGTTTGTGATGGACTGAATGACCTGAGTGAATATTTATTCTCATGTTCCCCTGGGATACACTTTAGAGAGATGAGTCTGATGGGTAGTGCAGAGCTTATGAGAAGCAGCACTGGTAGAGAGCAGGGAGTGTTCATGTACAGGGTCATGAGAGAGACAGCGCTGGTAGAGAGCAGAGAGTGTTCATATTAAGGGTCATGAGAGAGGCAGCGCTGGTAGAGAGCAGGGAGTGTTCATGTACAGGGTCATGAGAGAGGCAGCGCTGGTAGAGAGCAGGGAGTGTTCATGTTCAGGGTCATTAGAGAGGCAGCGCTGGTAGAGAGCAGGGAGTGTTCATGTTCAGGGTCAGTGTTCATGTTCAGGGGGAGTGTTCATTAGGGTCATGAGAGAGGCAGCGCTGGTAGAGAGCAGGCAGTGTTCATGTTCAGGGTCATTAGAGAGGCAGCGCTGGTAGAGAGCAGGCAGTGTTCATGTTCAGGGTCATTAGAGAGGCAGCGCTGGTAGAGAGCAGGGAGTGTTCATATAAAGGGTCACAAGAGAGGCTTCACTTGTATAGGGCAGGAGGTCTTTTATGAGACAATAGCACCACTGCAAATGTTACATTTCTATCCCATGCTAAGTTCTATGCAAAAATGTTATTTAAAAGTGAATATTTTTGGCAAAAAAATGTGCCGTCACATGTGTTTTGTCTAAATTTAATATTCTCCATTGCTCTGCCTTGTTAAGCAAGTGTGATATTTGGACAGTAGAGACATATTTCTCGAATGAATAAGAAGCACATTAGTTTGCAGTGTTCAACACTGTTTAGATGATGACAGATTCAGTGGCTGTACTCCACAGATTCTGTCACCAAATTACACAGAAAATGACGCGAAAAACTGCACTTTTATTTTAGGAAAGGTATTTTGGCCCATATTTTTTCAACAGCTTATTTTGTAACCGACTCACCTGTGGATTCAATGGAATCATTGATTTACTTACTCATCAATATATGACTCATTTGCAGGTCTACTGATTTATAGCTCATTGACTCAATCAGACACACAACGTCATTCTAACTCTGTCTCCCGTTCACACTCAATCACATACTTAGCATTACAGTCTAACATGGCTGAGGCTCAAGTGTCGTGCACAGCACAGCCTATCCCTCTGATTAAAGCCCAAACAGAGATATATGATGCACAACCTAAACAGTGAGATATAACACACAACCCAAACAGTGAGATATAACACACAACCCAAACAGTGAGATATAACCCAAAGCCCAAACAGAGAAATATAACACACAACCCAAACAGAGAGATTTAACAAACAGCCCAAACAGTAAGATAACACACACAACCTGAACACTGAGATATAACACACAGCCCAAACAGTGAGATATAGCACACAATCCAAACAATAAGATAAAACACACAACCCACACAGTGAGATATAATGCACAACCCAAACAGTGAGATGTAACACACTGCCCATATAGAGAGATATAACACACAACCCAATCACAGAGATATAATACACAGCCCAAAGAGGGGGACATAACACATAGCCCAAACAGGTACGTAACTCACAGCCCAATAAGAGAAATATAATACACAGCCCAAAGAGTCAGATATAACACACAACTCAGACGGAGAGATATTATAACACCCAGCCCAAAAAGAGAAATATAACACTCAGCCTGAACAGTGAGATATAACACACAACCCGAGCACAGAGATATAATACAAAACCCCAGCACAGAGATATAACAAACAACCCGAGCACAGAGATATAATACACAACCCGAGCACTGAGATATAACTCACAAACCGAACACAGAGATATAACACATAACCCGAACACAGAGATATAACACACAACCCGTACATAGAGATATAACACACAACCCAAACACAGAGATATAATACACCATCCAAACAATGTGCTATTATACCCATTCCTGAAAGTAAGCCACAACACATAGACCAAACAGTGAGTTATGACACACGGCCTGAACAGATAGACGTAACACACAGCCTGAACAGATAGATGTAACACACTGCCAAAACAAGTGAGATACAATATAACCCAAAGCACAAACAGAGAGTTGTAAAACACAGCCCGAACAGTGAGATATCACACACACCCCAAGCACTGTGATACATTACTCATCCAAGAAAAAGTTTTCATTCAGATTTATACAACCCCAATTCCAAAACAGTTGGGATGCTTTGTAAATTGTAAATAAAAACAGAATGCAATGATTTGCAAATCTCATAAACCCACATTTTATTCACAACAGAACATAGACAACATATCAGATGATGAAAGCGAGACAGTCTACAGTACATGATATCATCAAAAGATTCAGAGAATCTGGAGAAATCTCTGCGCGCATGGGACAAGTTCGAAGGTCAATATTGGATGCTCATGATCTTCGGGCCCTCAGGCGGCACTGCAATAAAAACAGGCATGATTCTGAACTGGAACACAATGCATGGGCTCCGGAACACTTTCAGAAATCATTGTCTGTGAACACAGTTTGCCGTGCAATCTACAAATGCAAGCTAAAGCTGTACCATGAAAAGAAGAAGCCATATGTGAACACGATCCAGAAACGCCACCGTCTTCTCTGGGCCAAAGTTCATTTAAAATGGACTGAGGCAGAATGGAAAACTGTTCTGTGGTCAGATGAATCGAAATTTGAAATTCTTTTTGGAAACCACGGACGCCGTGTCATGCAGTCTAAAGAGTGAAAAGTATATAGAGGTTTTACAACAACATATGCTCCCATCCAGACAACGTCTCTTTCAGGGAAGGCCTTGCATATTTCAGCAAAATAATGCCAAGCCACATACTGCATCCATCACAACAGCATGGCTTCGCTGTAGAAGAGTTTGAGTGCTGAACTGGCCTAACTGCAGTCCAGACCATTCACTACTAGAAAACATCTGGTGCATCAGAAAACGAAAAATCCAACAAAGGAGACCCAGGACTGTCGAACAGCTAGAAATTACATCTGACAAGCATGGGACAACATTCCTCTCCCAAAACATCAGCAATTGGTCTCCTCACTTCCCAGAGGTTTACAGACTGTT
Source organism: Gymnothorax javanicus (assembly GCA_029692085.1). Classification (NCBI taxonomy): domain Eukaryota; kingdom Metazoa; phylum Chordata; class Actinopteri; order Anguilliformes; family Muraenidae; genus Gymnothorax; species Gymnothorax javanicus. The sequence continues at coordinate 90,335,593 of CM056202.1, read as the reverse complement.
GTTTAGAGGGGATACTAAACAATGATAAACATGGCCCTATCCCAACATTTTTGAGATCTGTTGCTGCCATTAAATTCAAAATTAACCAATATTTTTCATGACATGGTAAAATGTCTCACTTTCAACATCTGATATGTTTTTTAGTTCGACTGCGAATAAAATGTCAGTTTATGAAATTTGCAAATCATTGCATTCTGTTTTTGTTTACATTTTACACAGCATCCCAACTTTTTTGGAATCGGGGTTGTATAAACAAATATTCAAGACCCTATTAATGAATCATTATTCCAGTGATAAACATTTTTCGCTGGCAAGAATTCTTTGAATCCTGACTGATTCAGTGTGTAACTTCTCTGTGATGGCTGGTATTTCGAGACACCAAATGCAGTGGCCAGAACGAAAGGAAGCACCGCAAAATGACGAACACAGATAAAACAAGAGAGAGGCGCTCGTGCTTCCAAAGGACATAAATCTCGTCCGAGTAAAAATAAGGAAGCAAAGCGAGCTAGATCGAACGAAATAAAGGAAAAATCTCGGAAGCCGAGATCAAAAGATTAAGCACCCAGACGGTGCACAGACAGAGGAAGAGAGAGGGAAAGAAAGAGATAAATTCCCTCACTAACTAATACTTTCCTCTTTTGCAACTAATTCCCAACCAACTTTCTAGCTAGAGAACTTACGGGCTATAGTGCAATCATAACACTGACACTCTAGCAAAGGTGGCGAGGCGGAACTTGGGCTTAAGTAGAGTCTGGGCGCCGCCCACAATTAATGCCAGCTGGCCAAAGAATCCGATCTGGGCAAAACGATATCGTCCCGGACAAGAGTAACAAAAAAAGCTCCCAAACAAACGCCAACCTCCAAAACCATGACATTCTCATTTCTTAAAAGAACCGTGTCGAAAGACATATTCAATTCAATTCAATTCAATTCAATCTTTATTACAGACACATAAAAACAGATCCCTATCAACGTATAAAATGAAATAAAATAAAATGAATAAAATTCAGTGCAGATTTAACATCAGCGACTCTCCAAACAGTTCATATGCAGGCTATCACGCCAATGCTTTCTGAGCCTGGATGTATATCGAAAGCAGCTCCTCTTAGGGCTGGTTAAAGCCTCTATAATGCTGTTCTTTGAATCATCCAAACGACACACAAAGTTATACATTAGATGTCTTAAAAGTGCTTCACAGTTAGGTGCCTGGTAGCTCACAAACGCCTGACTGGCACTATGCCACCTGGGCACCCGAAGTAGCAACCTCAGTGCATCATTGTAGGCCAGGATGAGCCGCCGCATACCGTTCTTCCTATAACTACACCACAGCTGAGCTGTATACATGGGAGAGCAGAAGGCTCTAAATAAAAAACATTTGACACTGACAGAACACAGCACCGTCCATATATATCTCGATCACCAGACCAATCATCAGTGAGAAAATGTCCAAGGTACTTTATCTCCTGACATGTGTTATGACCTCTGCCCTAGTATTAGTTTTGCCTGGGCCTTAATTGAATGTTTCCACTTCCGGGGGCGGGGCGGTGCTTTTATTAGGTCGCCGCTTGCACTCCTGTGGGAGACTAGCTTTGCAATTAGCGTTCCTGTACTGTGAGTATCTTGTTGCCTTCTGTGTTGGACCGGTTTGTTTTTGACCTACAATTCTTGCCTTGCCCTGTGTTTGGTTCATTTGGATTCCTGTGGGTGACCCTTGGCTTGTCGCACTGTGACTTTGATTTTTGCCTTTGCCCTTCTATCTGGCTGTTTGGTAGATTCCCGGTTTTTGACTTTGATTCGCTTGTCTGACTACCTCGCTCGTCTCATCCTTTCTGTACGCTGTTCGGTTACTCTGGTTAGTTAGAGTGTTCCCTGCTGGATTTAACTATCCTTCTATGGGGATACCTCTTTATTGTTTTGCTTTGTTATTTTCCCTTTGTTATTTTTGGAGGTGACTCTGGGTGGAAACTTGTTTCCGTAGGGGGTACACGATTCGCTCGCTCAGTCTTCGCTTTTGGACTGAGTGTTCTGGAGTTACGTGTTTAAAAGCCGCCCCGTGCCTGGTAAGCCTTCGAAGACTAGCGGTAGGTTTAAGTTAGCTCTGGTTAGGCAGTATAGGGACCGGAGTTCTGTTCAGCGTGCAGTTTCATTTTGTGTTTGCCGCAGTTTTCTCTTCCCGTACTTCCCTCATTTATCTACCTGTGGCCGCCCTACCTAGATCGGGTCGTAACACGTCATGAGAGGAATATCAAACAAATAAAACACATCACACAAATAAAAAATATCTCTTGGTCATTGAAAAAATATGACTCTGTTTCAAGAGGGGCAAATTATTGGTCAGCATCAAGCAAAGAAAACAGCCAAGGAGATATCATAAATCACTGGAATTGGGTCAGAAACTGTCTAAAAATTTATTAGAACCTGAATGGATAGTAGTGAACTGTCAACTTTGTGGAAGAAATGGGTTGGAGAAAAATCACGACTGATCCTGGCCTGAGATCATCAATGAAGTCTCATCTTCAAAAAAATCAACAGTAGAACTCATGGTAATGTTTAATTATGAAGGTTAGAGCATTTCCACATGCACAATTTAACAAGAATATGGAGGATTGGGACTAAACAGCTGTGTAGCCACAAGACAGCCACTTGTTAGTGAGGTTTATTGGAAAAAACGACTTCAATTTGCAGGGGAGCATAAAATTTGGACTGAAGACCAACAGAAAAAGGTCATGGTCTAACGAGTCTAGATTTACCCTATTCCAGAGTGATGGGCATGTCAGGGTAAGAAAGGAAGCCCATGAAGCGCTGCACTCGTCAAGCATTGTGCCCACAGTCCAGCCTCTGGAGGCAATGCTATGATCTGGGGTTGATTAAATTGGACAGGTCAAGACTCGGCACTGTTCTGCAGCAATAAAATGAATTCAGCAGTCTACCAGAATATACTGGATGATGAGTAACCCATCAATGGACCCATCCCTGATGGCACAGACATATTGCAGGATGACAATGCCAAAATTCATCAGGCTTAAAGTGTGACAGAGTGGTTCATCGAGCAGGAGGAATCATATTTTCACATATGCACTGGCCACCTCAGAGTTCGGACCTTAACCATTTGGAAGTCTTTAAAGGGGTCATATTGAACAATTGTTTGTCATCAAATAATGGACTGGGACAATCACACTATCCAGCACAATAACAGTGCATACCTCTGGGCTAAGGACGACGTTTCGTCATTATCACGCGACCGTTGTAGCAGACGACAGCTAATTAGGGGGAATAAAACCTCATTTATCTAGTCTTTGAAAACAAAAATTCCACATTTTTGTATTTTACAACATTTGTATAAAACAGCATTATGCATGATCCTTGAGTTCCCCTTTTAGATGTGCTGGATAAGGCTGAACTAAGTGGTTTGACTCACACGTTGTCAATACAATTTCTTGGCCAAAAATGAATGCAAATCTGGTCAGAAATTAATGTTGTAAAACTGTATAAGATTGTCGAAACAATACCACAACAAATGCGCGCCATGATCAAAGCTAAAAGTGGCCCAACAAAATATTATAGTGTGCAACTTTTTTTTTGTTTTTTTTTTTTTCTTGGATGGGCAGTGTATAACACATAGCCCAAACAGCCACATATAAGACACAGCTCAAACAGAGATATAACGCACAGCACAAACAGTCAGATATAACACACAGCCCAAACTGAGAGATAGAACGTACAGCCAAACAGTAAGATATAATATAAAGCCCAAACAAAGAGCTAATATACACAACCCAAACAGAGGGATATAACACACAGCCCACAGTGAGATATATCACATAACCCAAATGCTGAGTTATAACACACAACTCAAAAAAGGAGATATAACACACAGCAATAACAGTGAGATATAACACAGGGCCCGATCAGAGTGATATGCCAAAACAGTGAGATATACTGCACACCTCAAACAGGTGGTTATCACACTTAGCCCAAACAGAGCAAAAATGCACAACCCAAAAAGTGAGAGATAACACACAGTACACACAGTGAGATGTATCACACAGCCCAAATTGTGAGCTATAAAAAACAGCCCTGAGAATGAGCTATAAAGCAAAAATAGTGACATAACACACAGCCCAAACAGTGAGATATAATACACAGCCCTACCAGTAAGATACAGTACATCACAGAGCCCAAACAGTTTTATAGATATAACCCGCAGCCCAACCGGTAACATGTAACACACAGCCCAAACCAAGAGCTATAACTTACAGCCCAATCGGTGAAATACAACTCAATACCCAAACAGTGAGTTACGTATACCTTACAGCCCAAAAAATGAAGTTTAGCCTACAATATACTCCAGACAGGCCCTTGGCGCTGCACAGATAGCTGAGAGGTAATCAGCCGTTGGATGAGAAGTGCGCACTGAAAAATTAAATAAATAAATAACATCTCTCGGTCCACAAAGCTCCACCATTTGCATCATAATTAAAGAGACAAGTTCTCCATAAAATGGGGGTATGGTCTCCTCCTGTTCCCTCTGCAGAGGTATGTTCTGCTGACAATTGTTAAAGTTCTTCCCACCCGTAAACATTACACACAGTGGGTGGTGAAGGTGTGTTAGCGCACAGCTTCAGAAGAGCACTCTCACATCTGACATGCTCAAACTCTGGGGCTCCTCCCACTTCTCTTCTTCTAAACCAAGTTGAACTCTTACTGGGATTTTTCTCAGGCATTTTTTTCATGTAGAGTAAAATGGTGGAGACTGTAGAAGCCCTGATAAAAATGTGGACTCTCTTACAGCAATAAGAAGAGTTTTATTGGCTCAGAGCTTTCAGTGTAGCTGATTTGTGAAAAAAATATATAAAAAAAAGAACAAGACCAGAAAAACTACACTTAAACCAAGTGAAGGAGGCAGGGGTCTCTGTGGAAAATAAATGTGCTGTTAAGAAGCTCTCGTAATGCACTATAATGAATTACATTTTCCGCTAAAACCATGAAAATAGGTCCCAAACTGCGCTCTTTTTCCCCAAACAAACAGCGAAAGAATGATGGGGTGCGCTTCCAGCTCTCTTACAAACCCGACGACGATCAAGACATTAATTCAATCTGCCCATCTGATCTTTAAAATTAGTCGAACTGAGAGTGTGGTCTTCAAGCAGCCCTGCTGGCTGAGGTTTCCCAGGAAGTGCGAGGGATTTGCAAGGACAAAACAGAGAGGGGAACTCAGAATGTCATCAACAACTAAAATAATGCTTAGCAGATTGTATTTCAGTGATATTGTGGGTGCAATATTTTGACACAGCTTAGTTTGTGGGTTCAGGTTCATATTTACCGTACGTAAACACTGCTCAGTTAAGGACTAAAGTGTTTTATTTCATGTAGAAAACACATGGCTCATTAGGGTGTACAGTCTGGTATGTTTAGTAGCTACAACGGGACTGAGTTTAGGGGGTTAGTCTGATATTTAGAGTAGATTAAACAGGGCTGAGGTCATGGGCACAGTCTGATATACAGAATTAGGAAAATATAATGCTCGGGTTGAGGAACAAATTCTGATTAGGACTGAGTTTGGGGGTGTAGTCATTGATTTAGTGCTGGGAAATAGGGCTTGCCTTGGGGGTATAGTTTCTCTGCAGTCACAACACCGCTAATCCCCTCGATGGGAAACAACTCGTCCTCCATACCCCTGCTCCCCAGAGAGCAGAGAGAGTAAACAATGCTCGCATACCCTCCATCTGGGCTGCATCTCAGTTACCCCTCTATACCACTCCACTCATCTCCCTCTCACAGCAGGATGAGAGGGACAGAGAGCGTCACAGAGAGGCACTGAGATGGGAGACATGATTCTCTCAGCAGGGGATTATGGGATACGTGGAGAGGAATCATAGAACATAGAATCTCCAGGCATCGCTGCACTTCAGCATAGCTGTCAATCAGGGCTGCTCTGACCCTACCGCTGAGCAGGAGATCTAATGAGGAGACTCTGTAGACATGCAGAAACACTACAGACCCCATCACTGTACATGCAGTCCACAGGGAAACTCTACAGACCCAATCACGATATGGTCCACAGGGAGAATATACAGACTATGTCACTGTACATGTATTCTGCAGGAGGATTCTACAGACCCTATCACAGTGTTTAAAGTCTACAGGAAAACTCTACCATTCTTCTGCCCAAATGAGATACAAGGAAGTGCCAAGACTATGCAAGTTTTCTGTCCAACCAATTGCTAAACCAGCTGATTACACTGATTAGCTCACCTTTCAAGCAGAGAGGAGTAAATGAATCAGTGGAGTCAGGTGGTGCAGTGATTGGTTGGAATGAAAACCTGCGTACTCTCGGCCCTCCTTGGCACATGATTGGGCACCGCTGCTCTACAGCCCTTATCACTCAATATGCATCTACAATTTAAATGCCCATTCTTGTGTCCAATGGAAGATTGTAATGGTTTATGTATGCAAGTCTGTGTTGCTTTGGAACACCAGCTTACAGGATGCTAGTGAAGATGTGCAGTTTTATCATGGGAGCGATTAGGTAGAAACACCAGATGGCTTTGTTGATTTTTATGCCACAGGCTGCTGAAGCCCTGGTTCATAATTGTGCCCAGGTAGCTTTGGCCCTTCATCAGTCCCGAAAAAAGTCACCATCCAGCACATTCCACAGGAGGTTTAGTCGTTCTGTTGATAGGTCCAGAATCTGAAGCCAGCCTGACTTCACCAGAGGCCAGAAACCTTCTGTGTTTGCAGCACTGCATATCGATAGCAGGCTCAGGACAGTCTGTGTTGACTGGTGATCAGCTCTATGGCCGGTGTAACAGTATGCACTGCGTGTTGTGTTCCTGCAGTGAATGACACAAGGGGCTGGCTAAATTTCCGCATCTGCATTAACAAATAACTGAAACAGCTGTCAGACCAATCATGGTCAGGTGCCAGGCACTCAAAGTGTGTTACACTTGATGGCATGCATCGGTTCAACTACATCAGTATTTGTTCTGGCCTAATGCGAGAGAAAACATTATTCTCCCATCGGGCCTTGAGAGAACTTAACAATTCCTGAGCTGTTTTCTGAGATCCTCTCTAGCAACAGGCCTGTAGATTTTCACTAAAAGGAATCTGTCAGTCCAGCTTTTTGCTTTGATTATGTCTGAGTTTGAATAATACTTTAGTAAGTCTGGCATCTAAAGCAACACACCTCAGCAACTCAGGCTCAGGATTATCTTTGACTTTTCTGCTAATCAACTCCGATGAAAGAAAAATAGCTCTTTCCATCTCCCAATCACTCTACTGTGCAAATAAATATTTTCCTCATCATCAAGTGTAGATCCCCTTTCTACACTCAAGGCAGAGGGCGGCGAGTTTCTTGTCTCTTTCCCAGTCCATTTGGAGTCAGAACCAGACCCCATATATCCTGCACTCAGCCCGTTATTTCATTCATGTGCCCATCCACAGGAGGCTGTCAGGATCCTTGGCCATTTAAACATTATTATTATTATTATTATTAGTAATAATAATAATAATAATATAATAGAGCCACCGCACAGTAAGAACATCGAGGGTTCTGCTCGCCCGGGGCCTTTCTGTGTGGAGTATGCACGTTCCCCCCGTGTTCACTTGGGTTTCCTCCGGTTACTCCGGTTTCCTCCAACAGTCCAAAGACAGACATATCAGGCTAACTGGGGACTGTAAATTGCCTGTAGGTATGAGTGCATGAGTGTGTGAGTGAATGGTGTGTCTGCCCTACGATGGATTGGCGAGCTGTCCAGGGTGTGTCCCTGCCTTTTACCCATAGTCAGCTGGGATAGGCTCCAGCGCATCTGGGACCCTAGTGAGGAAGAAGCGGTAGAGGATGGAAAATAATAATAATAATAATAATAATAATAATAATGATACAAACCCCAATTCCAATGAAGTTGGGACGTTGTGTAAAACGTGAATAAAAACAGAATACAGTGATATGCAAATCCTGTTCAACCTATATTAAATTGAGTACACTACAAAGACAAGATATTTAAGGTTCAAGCTGATAAACTTCATTGTTTTTTAGGAAATATTCACTCATTTTGAATTTGATGCCACGTTCCAAAAAAAAAAGCTGGGACAAGGGCAACAAAAGACAAGGAAAGTTGAGGAATGCTTAACAAACACCTGTTTGGAACATTCCACAGGTGAACAGGTTACTTGGAAACAGGTGAGCGTCATGATGAGGTATAAAAGGAGCATCCCCGAAAGGCTCAGTCGCTCACAAGCAAGGATGGGGTGAGGTTCACTACTTTGAGAACAACTGCGTCAGCAAATAGTCCAACAGTTTAAGAACAACGTTTCTCATCGGGCAATTCAGGGATTTCATCATCTACAGTCCATGATATCATGAAAAGATTCATAGAATCCGGAGAAATCTCTACACGTAAGCATCAAGGCCGAAAACCAACATTGAATGCCCGTGACCGTCGGCCCCTCAGGCGGCACTTCATTAAAAACAGACATCATTCCGTAAAGGATATTACCATGTGGGCTCAGGGAGACTTCGGAAAACCATTGTCAGTAAACATAGTTCGTCGCTACATCTACAAGTGCAAGTTTAAACTCTACCATACAAAGCAAAAGCCATATATCAACAACACCCAGAAACGCCGCCGGCTTCTCTGGGCCCAAGCTCATATGAGATGGACTGACGCAAAGAGGAAAAGTGTGCTGTGGTCTGTGGTCTGACGAGTCCACATTTCAAATTGTTTTTGAAAATCATGGATGTCATGTCCTCCGGGCTGAAGAGGAAAAGGACCATCCAGATTATCAGCGCAAAGTTCAAAAGTCAGCATCTGTGATGGTATGAGGATGCGTTAGTGCCCATGGCATGGGTAACTTGCACATCTATGAAGGCACCATTAATGCTGAAAGGTACATACAGGTGCCATCCAAGCAACGTCCTTTTCCGGGACGTCCCTGCTTATTTCAGCAAGACAATGCCAAGCCACATTCTGCACCTGTTACAACAGCGTGGCTTCCTAGTAAAAGAGTGTGGGTAATAGACTGGCCTGCCTGCAGTCCAGATCTGTCTCCCATTGAAAATGTGCAGCGCATTATGAAGCGCAAAATACGACAACACAGACCCCGGACTGTCGAGCAACTGAAGTCATACATCAAGCAAGAATGGGAGAGAATTCCATCTACAAAACTTCTACAATTAGTGTCCTCAGTTCCCAAACACTTATTGAATGTTGTTAAAAGGAAAGGTGATGTAACACAGTGGTAAACATGCCCCTGTCCCAGCTTTTTTAGAACGTTTTGTAGGCATCAAATTCAAAACGAGTGAATATTTCCCAAAAAACAACAAGTTTATCAGTTTGAACATTAAATATCTTGTCTTTGTAGTGTACTCAATTGAATATAGGTCAAAAAGGATTAGAAAATCATTGTATTCTGTTTTTTATTCACATTTTACACAACGTCCCAACTTCATTAGGACTGGCGTTTGTAATAACAATAAAATGTCAAGGAGATGAATGGGAAATATTCAAAGTTTTGTTTGTTCCTAGTAGGCAAGGAGCTGCCATTCATTTAGTATTGGTGCAAGTTTTTTATTTAAATGGTGTTTGCTATCTTTTAAGAAAGCTCATAGAGCAGGTCTGTCAATGACAAGTAGTCATGGAGCCAGCACAGAGGAAACAGCAGTATGGATCACCAGTGAATCGGCGCTCGCATTTCCATGGCACAGACTCTGTCCTTCCTCAGCTCCCAATGTGACCAGCCGTATCAAAAAAGCTTGCCTGTAATTCTCACTCGCTAAAGTTGTCTTCAAACCATCGCCTTTCTGGCGAGCAAAACACCTTTGTCCTTTGGCGTGCAGAAAATGTAATCCATTTTCAATACAGCAGTGAAGATTAAAAATAGCATTGATTCATCTTTATTTGCCCTGTTCCATCCAAGGTCATTTTTTAATAAGTTATATCAATCATCGTCTTTAACCGCAGTCCCTGACTTTTGCTTTATCTCTCTTGGTGCGCATTAAAAAATGAATAAATACAAATTTTCAAGGAAATTTAATTACGGAGGCGAGATGGAGCTATTCTGTGAGTTGACCTGTGCCCGGTGCATCACATTATGTAAAAATTATTGGAGTTGCCTGTGGAGGTATCTGAGCTCTGATAGAAGATGAAGGTGTCTTTTAATCTTAATTTCAGCAGCAATCGGTGGAGGCGGAAAGATTATTCCCGGTCCCAAATTTAAAGCGGATTTATTTAGATAAAAGGGATGAGCTGAATTCATATTTTTAGGTTTCATTAAAAATGCCAAGCGCGACACAAAAGATTTGGGTTTGGAATCCAACCCTGCTTGGCAGCCACTCGACTGAGGCAGGAAAAAAAACATGACAAAAGCCTGTCTCTCACCCGTAGCTCGCTATCAAAAGCCATACTGTCAAAACAAAATCTGCCAGTGAGATCAGTCAAACATTAGGCTGGTCTGTTTATGTCGGCAATAACAGCATGTGGAATTACACCACAGTCTCTCCGCTTAAAGGAACTTTCACCCTCTTCACTCAGTAATAACAGACACGGGCTCACATTCCAACTGAATCTCTCTTTTCTTCTACAGTCAACACATTCAGACAGAAACACCCCGTACTTTATTTTCTCTCTCTAATGTTATTTCCCAGAAGCTCTAGCCTCGTTATCAGGGAAGTACAAAACACTCACAAAAAATAAAATAAAATAAAATAAAGGTAGTGTTGGAGGCCCATTCTCCTTCTTCCGGAAACACATTTGCCAAATGTGCCTAAAAAATACAATAAAGCTTGTATTTGGGTACCACTAAGTACATTTTTACAAGCTGACAAGGTAGAAGTGAATTATGCTCAGCACTGCTGGCTAAGGGTACAGAGGTATATATTCCAATGCTGTTCCACCTTCAGTGACAGAGATTTTTACCTTTTTCATGTATGGTATTTTAATGATAATGTGCAAGTTAATTCCTGTCTTACAGTTTTTCAGCTCTTTTCATAAGCTGGGAGCTCAGCACCATAAGGGTATTTAAACCTGGACGAGAGAGGGGGGAGCTCAGCTCGGCTCTGTGCTGACGGTACTATTTCACTCTCAGCACTGAAGGTACAAAGGAGGAGTATTTCTCTTCTTTATGAAAACGTCTCCTAAATTTACCAAGAAGGAGCAATCATGCTTTATTTTAGAACTAATGAGTTCCTTTTAACAACCAAAAAAGATACAAGTACACATCAATAATAAAGAGAGGCTACTGATAGCCTTTACGCGGGCCGATGAGCTTTTCCACCTTGTGCTCGTAACTAAAATTTGCGCATGCGCTGCATTGGTAACGGAGCGTTAGGAAGATTGCACCACGTAAAATTAAAAAAAAAAACAGAGCCCATTTTTAGACTCGGTGCCTATTGGCCCGAGTAATGATTTTCTGGAATATAGCGATTTTACGTGTATGGTGTGTCATGCCAGTGATTGGTATTTGTACCTTTTCCTTGCATTTTTTAAAGACAGCACATGTGCAACTCAGTGTACAAACTCTCTGTAGACCTGCTGGAGGCCTACAGGGGTCATACATCACATGGTTTCACTTTACTGCTTAAAAAGGTATTTAGACCAGTTCTGTTGATGCTACAGCATTAATTCTCTGTCTTTTATGTTGTGTGATTGTAATAACTGAGCAGTATTCTACTTCCCTATGTCATTCCAGCTGCTTGGGATTCAGAGCTACATCATCCAGGAAACAGAAATTAAATACCGTTAAATAAATCAAATATTTGAATTCTAAATATTGAACTGCTGTATATTCAGAAGCCCACTGATCTGTTTGGGAGTATAAGGAGTCCTATCTGCGTTATGACTCTAAAATCATAGCATGTGCACAGAATGCATGTATTAGTGTACATTAAGGGTTAGCTTGTAAGATAAAGCTAGGCAGCTGTGTGCTCTCGATAGGCATGAAAAGCTACTAAACTGGTACAACAAAAATCAGCATGAATGCACTGTGCCTACAAAGAGAAAACTGTCGTACACCCAACTCTGTAAAGAGACTGTATGTGGAGAATGTGGTCCATCTGTGCACCTCGAGCTAACATTCACGAGTCAAACCCTCCCTCCACCGCCCATCTCACACTCGGCACCACCCCCTCCTCCGCCTGTGCGGAAATCAGGAGCACAATCAACTCCGCCGCACACGAGAGCTCTCCAATCATCACCCAGAACAAAACAGAGCGCAGCTCTTTAACCTGCGTACTCTCAGCCCCCTGCGAGGGGCGTGCTCCAGAGCCCCAGCGCCTCTCTGCGCGGATAACCCCCCATTCTGCCGAGCCTCACCGGTCCCAGGCCCCTGTCAGGAGACCGGACTCAAGTGCCGCTTCTCAGACAGTAAACACGCGTCATTCAAAACAACGGATTTCAGACACATTCGTCTGATTAGTTCTGATTTGTTTTTCACCAGAGCACTGATTGAGTGTGTGTGTGTGTGTGTGTGTGGGGTCTTTAATGAAGCTGGACTGTGGTAGATGTGTTAAACAGAGGCCGAGTCTGTGCACAGTGATTCACATAAAACAGCATCTGAGTTAGCATTAGCAGTCCTGTGGGCTGCTCTCCCTCAGTCTCTCGGCTAATCAGAAGACAGAGCACGCCACGGCCTGGGCAAACGCTGGCGTTATGAACTACAGACCACAACGCAGTGCAGCCCAGCAGATCAGCACTGTTTACCGCCTCTCACTCTTATTCAATAAGCCGCTACATTTTAGCAAATATATTGCATTGCAGTGAAGTATATATCAGCAAATATACAAATTATAGACACTTTTAGATATTGCACAATACTAAATTTGAATGCAGTGCTGTGAAATAGGTGAAAATGCGATTTTATTTCGCATAATTCTGCATTTTCTGTATATTTTGTTTCAGCAAGGGCCTTCCAGCGAACAGAGCCAAGTGTACACTCAGCCAAAGCGCCACAAGCTGCTTCTTCTTAAAAAAGCTGTAAGATGCGCACCCCCTCAACGATAAACTATAAACATTGGCCTGAATTCAGTTAACTTCTTTGCTTAACTTTGCTAGATTAAAAAATGCAAGTTCAGAATGCATTTAGGGTTTCTCTGAAACAAACTGGTGGACTGAGTAATCATTTTACACTGTGAACTGGATGAATGATGGTTTAGACCAGGTTTCATTTAAAGTCAAAGAGTAGGTCAAAGGGAGCATGAGTCCCAGCGTGTGACGAGAGTGGTTAAACTCCATGACCTCGCTCTTGTTGTAGCCCTTGTGGAGCTCTGTTTGTCTGGGGTGTTAAGAAGACCACAAGTATAAACATTTATCTCATAACTGTAGCAGTTTTCATTCATCCCAGTTCATTACTTACTTTTGATATTACCCTATGGGTACATAACACTCTTACGAAAATTTCAGTGGCTGCGAGCATGGGAAAAAAATTGTTCAGTGTGACGTCACACTGTTAATATTCAGCCAAACTGAATACCAAGTGTAACACTGGTCAAATCGGTATGGCTTAGCATTGTAGCAAGCTAGCTAAGTGCCACTCTCAGAACTAAGTTAACGTTATTTTGCTAGCCAGCCAGCATGTACACAGAACCTTTTCATAACCATTATGTAACATTAGTTTGTAAGCAGGCTAGCTGGTAAGCCAATGTTTGCTAGTTGCTCAGTTTACTGAATTTAGAAATCATTGCTTGTTCAAATGCAAAGGTCTCAAACTCACTGACAGACTGAGAAGAGGAGTATTGGTGTTAGCTCAATGCTAACATACACTGCCCTCCATAATTATTGGTTAAGATGTGTTCTTTAGCTTCTAATAAATTCAGTTTTTTTCTAAATAATATAGGACCACAATGAAAAAAAGAGGAAAATCCAACCTTTAATTCAAGTGCATTTATTCAGTGGGGAAAAAAATCCCACATTAAGAAATAATTCTTTTACATCAAATCATGTGTGCCACAATTATTAGCACCCCTGATGTTAATACTTTGTACAACCCCCTTTTGCCAACAAAACAGCACCTAATCTTCTCCTATAATGTTTCACAAGATGGGAGAATACAGAAAGAGGGATCTTCGACCATTCCTCTTTGCACAATCTCTCTAAATCATCCAGCGGCCTAGGTCCTCTCCTCTGCACTCTCCTCTTCAGCTCACTCCACAGGTTTTCAATGGGGTTGAGGTCTGGGGACTGAGATGGCCATGGGAGGAGCTTGATTCTGTGTCTGGTGAACCATTTCTATGTAGATTTGGCCACATGTTTAGGGTCATTATCTTTCTGAAAGACCCAGTGACGACCCATCTTCAGCTTTCGGGCAGAGGCCACCAGATTTTGATTTAAAATGTCCTGGTATTTCAAAGCGTTCATGATGCCATGCACCCTAACAAGGTTCCCAGGGCCTCTGGAAGAGAAACAGGCCTAGAGCATCACCGATCCTCCCCCATACTTCACAGTGGGCATGAGGTGCTTTTCTGCATACTCATCTTTTGTGTTCCGCCAGACCCACTTAGAGTGTTTTTTGCCAAAAAGCTCTATCTTGGTCTCATCTGACCAAAGCACACGGTCCCAGTTGAAGTCCCAGTACCGCTTAGCGAACTCCAGACGTTTACGTTTATGATTGTGAGTGAGAAAAGGTTTTTTCCGTGCATGCCTCCCAAACAGCTTGTTGGCATGTAGATAGCGCCTGATGGTTGTTTTGTAGACTTTGTGACCCCAAGATGCTACCATTTGTTGCAATTCTTTAACAGTGAGCTTTGGAGAACTTTTTATTTCTCTTACCATCCTCCTCACTGTGCGTGGTGGCAAAATAACCTTAAGTCCTCGTCCAGGCTTGTTTACCACTGTTCCAGTTGTTTTAAACTTCTTAATGATTCCTCTGACAGTAGATATGGGCAGGTGCAGGCAAGTGGCTATTTTCTTGTAGCCATTGCCTGACTTGTGAAGGTCGACACACATCTGCCTTACTTGAATGGTGTGTTCCTTTGTCTTTCCCATGTTGAAGAATGGATAAGAGAAATGGCCTCTGTGTCACGTCATATTTATACCCCAGGGAAACAGGAAGTGATTAATTACTAATTAAATGTTCCTAGATACTCTGATCAACTTTGTAAACTACTGTAGAAATGACAGAAATACTTCAATTACATTTATTTCCTAGGAATTGTTAGGGGTGCCAATAATTGTGGAACAGGTGATTTTATGAAAAATAATTATTTCTTAGTCAGGGATTTTTTTTTTCCCTTAAAATTCACTTGGGTTGAAGGTTACATTTTTCTACAATTTTCAGTGTGAGAGTATGCCTCTGCAATAAAAATTTAATTTATTTTAAGGCTTTTAACACATCTTAACCAGGGGTGCCAATAATTATGGAGGGCGCTGTATAATGTAAATTACCATTAAGGCAGTAACTGAAATTATGTTTGTTTTCTATGAAATTACGCAATTCATTTGCATGATAAACAGAATCTTATACTCTTGGTTATCTCGTATGAAATTTTTGAAACAAGGTGAGTAAATTTTGGGTTTGTTGCTGGCTAAACTTGCAGCAAACCCAAAATTTACTCAACTCGTTTCATAACTTCCATATGAGAGGACTACTTGTGTATGATCCTCTAATGCTCACCAGTCAAGGAAGATTAGTTCTCTGCACTCAGAATTTTAAAATATGCACATGCCAGGGTAACACTGCTCCAAGTGACAGGACAACACACATGCTAAGCCACCATTGTTCAGAGCCACAAGTGCTCTTACAGAAATCAACAAGATGTGCTGAAAAAAGGATCACAGACACACTAAGCCAGTGGTTCTCAAACTGGGGGTTGGACCCCTTTGGGGGAGCACAGAGTTGCAGCAGGGAGAGGGTGTGGATGTTGAGCTCACCTAAAGTTGCATGAACATGATTTTTGAGGTGACATAAACTCACTAAAGTGCTCTGATGCAAGAAAGGCTATTTCGCTCACCTCTTTTGTTAACTTCAATAGCCCAAATTCTTAATGAGTGATTTAAGTGAAATTTGCTGGGTTGGGGGGCATGAATTTTTTCTGTCTTCTGAAGGGGGGCGTGACAGAAAAACTTTGAGGACCACTGCACAAAGCTTCTATTGTATTGAACATCAGGACTACAGCCATGCTTCCCAGCAATTATGCTGAAAAGTAGGACAGAAGCCATGCTTCGCTAGAATTATGCCGAACACCAGGATTACAGGCACGCTAAGCAACTGTTGTGTTGAACACCAGAACTACAAACATGCTTAGCTAAAATGATGTTGAACAGCAGGACTACAGACATGCATCACTACAATTATATTGAGCACCAGTACTACAAACATGCTAAGCTACTATTGTATGGAACTATCTGACTACAGACATGCTTAGCCACTTCTATTTTTCTGGACAACAAGACCACAGACATGATGAGGTATTATTGCATGGAACAATAGGATTATAGACACACTAATTCACTATTGGTCTCATTAAAATGACATGCTGAACAAGATGACTATAGAGAAGCAAAGCAACTATTGTGTTGAATGGTCGGACTACAGACACGCTAAGCAACTATTGTGTGGAACAACAGGATGACAGACACACTAAGCAACTATTGTGTTGAACAATGGGACCACAGACACACCAAGCAACTATTATGTTGAACAACGGGACTACAGACACAGTGAGCAACTACTGTGTTGAACAATGGGAGGACAGACACGATAAGCAACAATCACGTTGAAAAAACGGGATTACAGACATGCTGAGCAACTACTGTGTTGAACAACGGACTAAAGCCATGCTAAATTGCTCTATTATTGGACAACAATACCACAGACACAATAAGCCACTACTCTTTCTTTTGAACAATAGGACTAAAGACACTGTAAGTTCCTATGGTAAAGGGAACTGAAGGAGAAAGCACAGTAAAAGTGGGCCGCACGGTAAACAGCTCGGAGAAGCCAGCAACTGATGATGCATCAGTGAGAGCAGCTGCAGTAAAGGACAGGGCGCTATTACAGAGCATTAGCATAGCCACCTGAGCCCCCCCCAAGCATCACACCCATCCCCCCCCCACACACACACACACACACACACACACACACACACACACGCAAACACTAACACCCTCCTCTGATTAGACACAATCACATCCCGCTCCTACAAATCAGGAGGCAGATGGTATTTCGCTCATTTATTTATGAGTGCTTTCCCCCAGTGTTTTTTTATATCTGAGTGGCCTGCTTGTTGTGCTAGAAAGTGAGACTTTGATGTTTCTTGCATATTTTTTTTTATTTGGTCTTGTTTTTCTCTGTTATTTTAAGAAATACCCCAGACAGCCAATAAAGCAGACCACAGCTCCCTTCATTGCCAGTTTGGAGCTGGGACTGATGACCTGGGGACGTTCTCACTGTGAGTTTAGGGTGTAAAAGATGAGTTATCCAGGCGATACCCAGCAGCAGATGAGCCCCACATTTGTGACTCCAGCAGGGCCTTGTCCATAACTGCCCTGTGATGACTGTGACCTCAAAATATGTGCTGTCGACCAAACATACCTATTCTAGTTGACACAGATATTCAGAAACTGCTCTGGCTAAGCCGTTCAGAGAAAGTTTTGTCTGCTTAACTTCGTTTAATGTGTAAGCACAGTATCTGGCGAGCAGTTTTGAACTTGGGCCAGGATTCCCGGGTGGAGCACATCGCTTCATGTCTGCACAGTGGCAGATCTTGGCGCTCTGGGGCGAGTTTCCCAAAAGCATAGCTGCTAACTAAGTTAGCAACTTACATAGTTTGTCCATTCACAGTCAATAGTTCCAACAATGTAAGTTAGCATCTGTACTTTCGGGAAGCGCGCCCCAGGTCTGTTTGACGGGGGAGTCTGGACGCATTCGTGCTTGTCGCGAGACGGGAGGCGGGGAGGGGCCGTGGCCTTACCTGTGGGCATCGCGGCATCCATGCTGGGTCTCTCCCAGGTGTTGACCTGTTCCCAGGCAAATCCAGTGGTACCCAGGGCCACGCTGTACCCACAGCTGCTGTAGTGCTCTTCAAACGAGCATCCGCCTGCAGGGAAGAACCGCATATGTCAACATGATTAAACCGCATACTCACATCATTATTTTATCGCCGCTAAATAATGATTTTCCACCACATTACGCTTTATGTACGCCGGCAGCCATAGATTAGAAAACCAAGAAGAAACCACTAATTAAATCTAGTCTTTGTGGTAGAGATTTTAATTGCCACGAAAGACTCAGAAGAAATAAAAACGACTGTTTTGAAGCACTCGCCTTTGGTTATAATTTTTTTTCTTCTTATGCATTTTAACATTTTTGTTTCATAACCTCCCAGGCTGTTTCACAATCCCAATCAAAGCGTGCCTTTGTGAAAGATAATTGCAGCCACTGTTCTACTTACAAAGCGTGCCGCACCATCTTCGCGATCGAGGTTATGCATCTTTATTTAGCCAAAACAGAATAAAATCCCCCGTTTCTTTGGCTCATGACTGTGTTTCTCAGGATGAAATATTTGCCTTCGGGTTGATTAAATTTGTAAAACCACCTTAGCCAAGGGCTCAGTACTTAAGCTATTTAATTATGAGTTTCTGAATATCGAATGTGGTGAAGTATTTGAAGACAAAAAGCTAGTCTTTTTCTCCCGCTCCTGCTTTCTCTTTTGTTGCATTTAAAAGAAACATGTACTCTGTGGCCTTGCAGTACAGTCTATCATTAAAAGAAGTAAATGGTCCTCAGTCGCGGCCGACTAGAGTTTAAATGGGAATCTGTTTTATAATCCCCGACCTTCCCTCCACCTCTCCCACCACACACACACATGCATGCGCACTCAATCACACACACACACACACTCACACACACACACACACTCACACTTGCATGCGCACATATGTGTGTGCACACATGCATACGAGAAAGCACACGCATGCTAACACATATGCATGCTCATTTGCTCACACACAAACACACGCACACATATGCATACATTCACACACACACACACACACACATTCCCAAACGCAAACACACACTTAGACACATGCATGGACAATTACACACACGCACACACTTAGACAAACACACACCCACACACTTAGACACATGCACACACACACACACACACACACACACACTCACCTAGACTCACGCATGCACACCTACACACACACACACACACACACACACACACACACACACACACAGACTCATGCATGCACACCTACACACACACACACACACACACACACACACACACACACGCTCAAATAAGCCCCCCATTAGCCTTCAGCTGCTCTGCCAGCTTGGACCCGACCGGCTCGCATCTTTTCAATCAGGGGCTTAATCTAGCGAGGAGACCAATCGTTACTGTGGGCTGGCACTCAGGAACTAGGGCTAGTCATCGTCTGGCAATAATTAAGTCCCCATTAATTTACTTTGTCCTTACATTTGTATCACCTGGGGTAACAGAAGGAAATGGGCGACATGTGCCAAGGCCGAGAAGTTTTCCTGCTCAGTTTCAAAAACATCACACTGTCGGTGCCGAGTGAGTCTGCGGTCTCTGTCGGAAAATCAGAGAAAAACAGCAGCAGCGTTTCATCTGGTCTAATTAATGCTGCCCACCAATTTGATCCATTATTGATAAGTTGCCGGCAGCAGGAAAGCAATAGTTTCTATCAGAGGCTGCAGCGAGACAAGCATTCGGAGAGGAGCCGACGGCCTGATAAACGCAGCACAGAAATAACAGCGTGATTTTAACGCGTATTCCTCTGGGCATATCGTCAAGACACTGTTTATCAGCCAAAATGTCCATGTGGTCTTCTCTTTGCCTCATCTCAAAGCACTGAAAATGGTATTTTTGTGTATCTGGGGTGTATTTTGGGAGGGAGGCTTTAAACTACAGTAGTTTCTTCAGACTGCTATCTTTTCTGAAGTAGCAGAACAACTCTAAGGTCATTCTGACAAGAAAATAATGCATGTACAGGTACAACCCTTCCTTCCAGCTCCTGCTACTTTAGACAGGGTTATTGAAATGAGCAGGAGTATCAGGTCAGCCCAGGTGCTTTTACAGGGCAGTAATGACTGCAGACAGCATCGCTGGTGTGACTGAGAGAGTGTGCAGGTCTCAGGGGGTCACTGCCTGGACGTATGAAATATGCTACTGAGTGGAGGGATGTTCACAGTAATAAGAAACCAGGCCATACCATGGAAACCCCAAAATAATGACTCACTCGAAAGAATGGAGTGCTTTATACTCAAATCAGTGGAAAGTTAACCCAGCATGAAACAGTTAAGTGCTCTGAGCTAGTTTTAATTGTGAGGTACTTTCTTTGTAATGAGTCCTAAGTGGTATATTATTTGTTTCTGCAATGTAATCTGCCTGACATCATGTACTGTATGTACTTACACACAGTGGTTGGTGGACAGGGCCTGTAACCTCAAGAGATCCCTGGTTTGATCGATGCATCGTTAGCGCATTATTCATAGTCTATTTGAGCAGGATGCTTAGCTTAAACTGCATAAGTAAACATCTGAGTACATTATAGAATACCACATCAAATATTTGCCTAAGTTGGTCTGGATGAGAATATCTTTAATAATTGCACCGCAAGGTGGCATTAATGAAGTAACTCAGACAGTTGCCGCAGAGCGGATTTAAGCACAAATAAGATAAGTACTGTGGCTGGCTGGTTTTTCAGCAAACAAAAAGCTAAAATTTGAAGTCATTGCACCATTTTTTTGAGTCCTGTACTGCCAACACAAACCAATTAATTTGGCTTACATTGTTTTCTTCTATAATGAGGTGGGTCAGAATGTTTGAGAGCACCAAACTACTTTGATTTATAGCGCACAAGGGGAAGAGGATCAATGTGAGTTCAATGGTTAAAACAGAAGTGAGCGATTCATTCGGTGGCTTTTAGTCCTGCTGTGTTAAATTTACTGTCATTCTTTCAGATTTAATTAATGCCATTGTAACCATATGTCTCTCAACTTCTCCTCCCTGTGGCACTATATATAGCAATCGAGGAGAACATGTCTTGAAGCCGAACCCATTATATCCAGTTCAGTAGGCACAAGTAATATGAATAATAACAATCTTTATTAATTAAGATACTATCCGGCATTCATTTCCATTTCTTTATTTTTTATTTTTTGCATATATACATACTGTAACTAAAGATAAAATATTCACAAATGAAATTCATATTATTTTTTGTTACATGATACAGACTGAAAACTGGAGCTGGTTTGTCTGACCGGGAGCTTACTTTGTATTCAGTCTAAGATTGTCAGTAATTCTCCTTCTGATCAGTCAGCATTTGTCCTGCTGTTTGACTCCCAAACTTGTGCTAGTATGAGTCTTTTCTCCTCACACAATCAATGTTGGGAAGTTCTGAAGTCCTCAAAGCCCTTATTCTGTGCTTCCAAACTCCTGCGGATAATGTGTGAATCCCAGCCATCATCTCAAATACTCCATTTCCTGACATTTGAGTGAAAAAAAACCAATGCAACAGATTCTTTGTGGGCACTGTTCTTCTGTCCAATGACAGAGGGCATCATGGGAGTTTTTCCTCAGGTCTGGAGCCAACAGAGCCAATCTGTTCTAATGGGACTGCACACACTCACATGCTCACACAAACACAGACACACACGCACACACACACACACACACAAACGTGCACTACACACACACACTCTCTCTCTCTCTCTCTCTCTCTTTCTCTCTCACACACACACACACACACACACACACACACTCCAGGGCAAAAGATGGGCCAAGCCCAAATGGCAAAATATGAAGCTTTGAATGGTCTTAAAAGCAAATCACTGGACAAAAAAAATAGCCAGGATTAAACAAATGCTCTCCTTCGTTGCCACCATTTGCTCATTAACTTTTGCTGCAGTGAACAGCTTGGGGAAAAAGCTGGAAACTGCATCACTGTGAAGCTGAGATGCTTCACTGCAAAAAGTTTTGGAGTACCATAGAATATTGCTGAATGGTTTGCTACCAACACTTGAAAAGTTGTTTTCTCAAGAGGAAGAATTAGATGTTATTTTTCAGCTCTCCTTTTTGTAAAATGCTGTCCATAAGTTTATTCACAAGGCTTAAACATTTAATGAAATCAAAGAGAAATGCTGTCCCGTATGTTACTTTATCTGTCTGTATAACTTTTGCTAATTATTTCATTCTTGACAGTACACGCACATAGACACATGAGTTTTTAAGGCATCACTTGTTAGGACACTGTATTGACTTCCATTCATTCTGTACAACTGGAAACAATTTATGCCAACCCTAACCCTGACCTCAACCTGTCCCAAATGGTCAAGGTAACCTTAACTTTAAGCTACAAGCCGCAAATGTCTCTAAAAATAAACACCCAAAATGTCCATACGATCCCGAATATAACTACACAAGCCCAGTGGGGCACACACACACACACACACACAAGGACACCCACGCGCACGCACACACACACACACACACACACACACATCTGCTCCTCACACTTCAGATGAAATGAGGCTCGCTGAGCCGTTCTGAATTAGGCCTGAGATGCAGAGAGCTGGCAGACTCCCACACTGAGCTCAGCTCATTGAAGCCCTGCTAATTCTGCCCGTTCCACTTCAATTACAGCCCTTAACCTCCGAGAGCACAACCACTAACACTGTTCTTGTAGAGCACAAACACTAACACTGCTCCTGTAGAGCACAACCACTAACACTGTTCCTGTGGAGCACAACCACTAACACTGTTCCTGTAGAGCACAACCACTAACACTGCTCCTGTAGAGCACATCCACTAACACTGCTCCTGTAGAACATAACCACTAATACTGCTTCTGTAGAGCACATCCACTAACACTGCTCCTGTAGAGCACAACCAATAATACTGCTTCTGTAGAGCACATCCACTAACACTGCTCCTGTAGAGCACATCCACTAACACTGCTCCTGTAGAGCACAACCACTAATACTGCTTCTGTAGAGCACATCCACTAACACTGCTCCTGTAGAGCACAACCACTAATACTGCTTCTGTAGAGCACAACCACTAACACTGCTCCTGTAGAGCACAACCACTAACACTGCTCCTGTAGAGCACATCCACTAACACTGCTCCTGTAGAGCACAACCACTAACACTGCTCCTGTAGAGCACATCCACTAACACTGCTCCTGTAGAACATAACCACTAATACTGCTTCTGTAGAGCACATCCACTAACACTGCTCCTGTAGAGCACAACCAATAATACTGCTTCTGTAGAGCACATCCACTAACACTGCTCCTGTAGAGCACATCCACTAACACTGCTCCTGTAGAGCACAACCACTAATACTGCTCCTGTAGAGCACATCCACTAACACTGCTCCTGTAGAGCACAACCACTAACACTGCTCCTGTAGAGCACAACCACTAACACTGCTCCTGTAGAGCACATCCACTAACACTGCTCCTGTAGAGCACATCCAATAACACTGCTCTTCTATAGTACATCGACTAACACTGCTCCTGTAGAGCACAACCACTAACGCTGCTCCAGTAGAGCACATCCACTAACACTGCTCCTGTAGAGCACATCCACTAACACTGCTCCTGTAGAGCACAACCACTAACACTGCTCTTCAAGAGCACATCCACTAACACTGCTCCTGTAGAGCACAAGCACTAACATTGCTCCTGTAGAGCACATCCACTAACACTGCTCCTGTAGAGCACAACCACTAACACTGCTCCTGTAGAGCACAACCACTAACGCTGGTCCTGTTGAGCACAACCACTAACACTGCTCCTGTATAGCACATCCACTAACACTGCTCCTGTAAAGCACATCCACTAACACTGCTCCTGTAGAGCACAACCACTAACGCTGGTCCTGTTGAGCACAACCACTAACACTGCTCCAGTATAGCACATCCACTAACACTGCTCCTGTAAAGCACATCCACTAACACTGCTCCTGTAGAGCACAACCACTAACACTGCTTCTGTAGAGCACAACCACTAACACTGCTCCTGTAGAGCACAACCACTAACACTGCTCCTGTACAGCACAGCCACTAACACTGCTCCTGTACAGCACATCCACTAACACTGCTCCTGTAAAGCACAACCACTAACACTGCTCCTGTAGAGCACATCCACTAACACTGCTCCTGTAGAGCACATCCACTAACACTGCTCCTGTAATGCATACTGCTCTGCACATCCACTAACACTGCTCTGTAGAGCACAACATCCACTAATACTGCTTCTGTAGAGCACATCCACTAACACTGCTCCTGTAGAGCACATCCACTAACACTGCTCCTGTAGATAACCACTAACACTGCTGTAGAGCACATCCACTAACACTGCTCCTGTAGAGCACAACCACTAATACTGCTTCTGTAGAGCACAACCACTAACACTGCTCCTGTAGAGCACATCCACTAACACTGCTCCTGTAGAGCACAACCACTAACACTGCTCCTGTAGAGCACAACCACTAATACTGCTTCTGTAGAGCACATCCACTAACACTGCTCCTGTAGAGCACAACCACTAACACTGCTCCTGTAGAGCACAACCACTAACACTGCTCCTGTAGAGCACAACCACTAACACTGCTCTGCTCCACAACCACTAACACTGAGCACAACCACTAACACTGCTCCTGTAGAGCACAACCACTAACACTGCTCCTGTAGAGCACAACCACTAACACTGCTCCTGTAGAGCACAACCACTAACACATGTAGAGCACTAACACTGCTCCTGTAGAGCACAGCCACTAACACTGCTCCTGTAGAGCACAGCCACTAACACTGCTCCTGTAGAGCACAGCCACTAACACTGCTCCTGTAGAGCACAACCACTAACACTGCTCCTGTAGAGCACAACCACTGACACTGCTCCTGTAGAGCACAACCACTGACATTGCTCCTGTAGAGCACATCCACTAACACTGCCACATCCACTAACACTGCTCCTGTAAAGCACATCCACTAACACTGCACTGTAGAGCACATCCACTAACACTGCTCCTGTAGAGCACAAACCACTAACATTGCACATCCACTAACACTGCTCCTGTAGAGCACAACCACCACTAGAGCACATCCACTAACACTGCTCCTGTAGAGCACATCCACTAACACTGATCCTGTAGAGCACAACCACTAACACTGCTCCTGTAGAGCACAACCACTAACACTGCTCCTGTAGAGCACAACCACTAACACTGCTCCTGTAGAGCACAACCACTAACACTGCTCCTGTAGAGCACAACCACTAACACTGCTCCTGTAGAGCACAACCACTAACACTGCTCCTGTAGAGCACAACCACTAACACTGCTCCTGTAGAGCACAACCTCTAACACTGCTCCTGTAGAGCACAACCACTAACACTGCTCCTGTAGAGCACAACCACTAACACTGCTCCTGTAGAGCACAGCCACTAACACTGCTCCTGTAGAGCACAGCCACTAACACTGCTCCTGTAGAGCACAGCCACTAACACTGCTCCTGTAGAGCACAGCCACTAACACTGCTCCTGTAGAGCACAACCACTGACACTGCTCCTGTAGAGCACAACCACTGACATTGCTCCTGTAGAGCACATCCACTAACACTGCTCCTGTAAAGCACATCCACTAACACTGCTCCTGTAGAGCACATCCACTAACACTGCTCCTGTAGAGCACAACCACTAACATTGCTCCTGTAAAGCACATCCACTAACACTGCTCCTGTACAGCACAACCAGTAACACAGCTCTTCTAGAGCACATCCACTAACACTACTCCTGTAGAGCACATCCACTAACACTGATCCTGTAGAGCACAACCACTAACACTGCTCCTGTAGAGCACAACCTCTAACATTGTTCCTGTAGAGCACATCCAA
This sequence comes from Gymnothorax javanicus, assembly GCA_029692085.1. Classification (NCBI taxonomy): domain Eukaryota; kingdom Metazoa; phylum Chordata; class Actinopteri; order Anguilliformes; family Muraenidae; genus Gymnothorax; species Gymnothorax javanicus. Next base: position 90,309,720 of record CM056202.1, on the reverse strand, counting down.
TAGCACTGTTCCTGTAGAGCACAACCACTAACATTGCTCCTGTAAAGCACATCCACTAACACTGTTCCTGTGGAGCACATCCACTAACACTGCTCCTGTAGAGCACAACCACTAACACTGCTCCTGTAGAGCACATCCACTAACACTGCTCCTGTAGAGCACATCCACTAACACTGCTCCTGTCGAGCACAACCACTAACACTGCTCCTGTAGAGCACATCCACTAACACTGCTCCTGTAGAGCACATCCACTTACACTGCTCCTGTAGAGCACATCCACTAACACTGCTCCTGTAGACCACATCCACTAACACTGCTCCTGTAGACCACAACCACTAACACTGCTCCTGTAGACCACATCCACTAACACTGCTCCTGTAGAGCACAACCACTAACACTGCTCCTGTAAAGCACATCCACTAACACTGCTCCTGTAGAGCACAACCACTAACACTGCTCCCGTAGAGCACATCCACTAACACTGCTCCTGTAGAGCACATGCACTAACACTGCTCCTGTAGAGCACATCCACTAACACTGCTCCTGTAGAGCACATCCACTAACACTGCTCCTGTAGAGCACATCCACTAACACTGCTCCTGTAGAGCACATCCACTAACATCCACCACTAACACTGCTCCCGTGAGAGCACATCCACTAACACTGCTCCCTGTAGAGCACATCCACTAACACTGCTCCTGTAGAGCACATCCACTAACACTGCTCCTGTAGAGCACATCCACTAACACTGCTCCTGTAGAGCACATCCACTAACACTGCTCCTGTAGAGCACAACCACTAACACTGCTCCTGTAGAGCACATCCACTAACACTGCTCCTGTAGAGCACATCCACTAACACTGCTCCTGTAGAGCACAACCACTAACACTGCTCCCGTTAGAGCACATCCACTAACACTGCTCCTGTAGAGCACAACCACTAACACTGCTCCTGTAGAGCACATCCACTAACACTGCTCCTGTAGAGCACATCCACTAACACTGCTCCTGTAGAGCACAACCACTAACACTGCTCCCGTAGAGCACATCCACTAACACTGCTCCCGTAGAGCACATCCACTAACACTGCTCCTGTAGAGCACATCCACTAACACTGCTCCTGTAGAGCACATCCACTAACACTGCTCCTGTAGAGCACAGCCACTGACACTGCTCCTGTAGAGCACATCCACTAACACTGCTCCTGTAGAGCACATCCACTAACACTGCTCCTGTAGAGCACATCCACTAACACTGCTCCTGTAGAGCACAACCACTAACACTGCTCCTGTAGAGCACATCCACTAACACTGCTCCTGTAGAGCACATCCACTAACACTGCTCCTGTAGAGCACAACCACTAACACTGCTCCTGTAGAGCACATCCACTAACACTGCTCAAAGAAAATCAGAGACTAGGGAGATGATTGGGTGAGTGAGAGAGAATGAGTAAAGAGTGGGGGAATAGAGAGAGTGAGAGAGAGAGAGAGAGGAGAGACAGAGAGATATGCGTATATGTGTTAGAAATTAAACAGTCATAGATCCGAAAAGTTTATATATAAGAAACAGTAACACATACATGGAAAAGTTTAAAATATTGCATGCGGTTTGGACTGTTTACTCATAAAAGAGAGATTTAAGTTTAAGCCTTCTATGTAGATTTAATTTTTACTGAGCTGGGCTACTTCATTGCATTCTCAAAGAACTGATATCAATCAAATCTGAATAAAAGCCAAATAAAATAGAAAGGAAGATAAACGATAGCACCCTGACAATTGGTATGAACATTGTGTTACTCATAAATGGGTATAAAATATTCCACTTTCACTGTTGGTATAAACACACCATTACCCTGTAATAGGTATAAATGATTGCGCTCTAACTGTTGGTATGAACACAGCATTTCTCTTTAATGGGTGTATACGATTGAACTCTCACTGCTTCTGAAAGAGTATTACTCTTTCATAAGACTGAAAGACAGTTTTCTGACAGTTGCAATAAGCAGTATTGACTTTCACAGGTAAGATGGATAGCACTCTCATTGCTGTTATAAGCACAGTATTATTTAATAGGTAAGTATATAGCACTTTTGCAGTTGTTATATTAACGGTATTATTTTTTAAGATCAAAGATCAAAGTATCAAAGATTGCACTCTCACTGTTGTGATACACATAGTATAAACCTTTATTAAGTATGATATGTAACACTGTCAAAGTGTTTATAAACATCATATCACTCCTCAAATGGTATCAAAGATAGCACTCTTACTGTTGTGATAAACATAGCGCTATGGCTGCTCAATTTATCAAATCGCGATTATTTTAAGCGCATAATTAGCTTACCTTGAATCGATTCCCGTATATTTTGCCTAACTTGCAATAAAGCCATTTATTCAGCCAACTGACCAATAAAAACCAAAATGTGGCCTATAATGATTAAAGCAACACTAGGTAGTTTTTCGACCTTAAAATAATGTTTCAAAACTCATTTAAGTGGTAGAAAAACGGTTAATAGGACGAATGGTGCCGCCTCTGCAGCCTGCGGGGGGTCGCGCCGGCTGCAACCGCACTGTGTAATTTCCCAGAACGGGTAGGTTCCTATCTGCTGTAAAGGCGTCTAGTGCGACCCGCTTTACGGCATAAGTCACATGTTTACTCGCCGGTGGTACTGTATTTAGCCAGCAGGTACTTGGATTTTTGCTGAACCAACGCCATGGCCGAGCCAGCTAAGAAAGCCAAGAAGGTTTTGTCTGAGGAGGCTAAGAAGAGAAAGAGAGAAAGTGAGGAAATGTGAGCCCAGACACGGATAAATATTGGACCAGCTTACACTCGTTGGCGCGAGCTGCAAGAGGAAAAGGGCTTGAAGACTGATGGCGACCTGGCCTTGCTGCTACAGGATTTGTAAGTCATATTACATATATACAAATTTATTATCTTATCAAGTTTTACTTTGAGTTGATTTGTTTTTATGTGGTGTTCATTGGGGCACTATTTGTCCACAGTTTATAACCGTAATACAGTCGGGAGATAATGTAATGCTGTCCGTTTCGATAGCTTGCACATTTTCATGTAACGTTAGTGACTGTAAACATTGAAAAGTTGTAAAAACATCATCTGTTGTGGCTGCATGGAAAGTAATAAGTAACCTCGATAGCTGCCAAAATAATGAAAGTTTTGAACGATGGCTACAACGTTATGTGCCATGTCTGTTTTGTATTTCATATTGGTATTTACCCTGATCCAAAACGAATGCTCAAGCACGTCCGCTTCGTGTCTGTTTATCCCCAGATCAATAAACTACTACTGCAGCGTGTTTACTTCACGTCAGTTTCGCTATTTCCCCGGATCAATCAAGAAATATGATAATAATAATAACAATAACAATCAAATTGATCATATTGGAATTACTAAAATAATGCTCCGGTGCATCTACTTCATGTTTGAACGGTTGTTTTGGACATTGTGGCTATATGAGTACATGAATGTTTTTTTTATTCCATTATACACATCACATCCTTTTCAAACAATGTTCAACCACGCGAACCGCTAGTAAAGCTCAAAATATTACCATTGTAGTTTTCTGTCACAGTAAACAAAACAATGTAATGATATTTTGTAAATATAGTGTAACATATGCTACTTTACCTTGTCGGTGGACATGTTTCCAAAGGAGGCTTCGGGATTCGCCGGCTCCATCAACAAATTCACCTGTATTGATTTTCCCCAGGGACGCTCACGCAGTGACAGTATTTACGACACTGGTAACAGATAATTGCGCTTCTCAACCAGCTGGGGGTAGTAATGAGTCCAAACTACCTAGTGTTGCTTTAAGAAGAGATAATAAGAAGAGAGTCCTAACCAGGCTGCCGTGTCAGATCGAGAGAATGTCAATAATCTGAATAAATAGCAGACCTCTGAATTCCACCTCTCATCGGGGAATTTTGTATGTTTTTTTAAAGATATTTCTTAATGAAATTATTTTAAGATGGCCCTGGTTTTAAGTGCTTAAAAACAGTGGCGGGCGGTGGACGGAAAACCGAGGGGCGGAAAACATCCCTTGAAACGGATGAGATTAGTGATCCGATTTCAATCATTGTTCTTGGTCAACATGTTAGTTTCCCTTATAATGAAAAGTTTAGGCGAGTGAATAATAAATTCTACAAAATGTTTAATTCACTTGCCTTAATAGGCAACTCTTCACGAAAAAACCACTGTGGATTTTCCGCGTTAAATTTTGTCACATCCTAAGCAAGTCGTCAAACCTGTGCGTGATGATTGTTTTATTGAAAAAGATTGAAATGCGCTCTTTTTTGCGTTCAAGTGATGCGTTTGATTTCGTCTTAACGAAGACAATTAGCTTCACC
>CM056202.1:90262857-90300357 GCA_029692085.1 Gymnothorax javanicus | reverse complement strand
AGAGGGGGTCTGTAGAGAAGGACAGCAGGTTTAGAGAGAGGGGGTCTGTAGAGAAGGAGAGCAGGTTTAGAGAGAGAGGGGGTCTATAGAGAAGGAGAGCAGGTTTAGAGAGAGGGGGGTCTGTAGAGAAGGAGAGCAGATTTAGAGATGGGGGGGTCTGTAGAGAAGGAGAGCAGATTTAGAGATGGGGGGGTCTGTAGAGAAGGTGAGCAGATTTAGAGAGAGAGGGGGTCTGTAGAGAAGGAGAGCAGGTTTAGAGAGAGAGGGGGTCTGTAGAGAAGGAGAGCAGGTTTAGAGAGGGGGGGTCTGTAGAGAAGGAGAGCAGGTTTAGAGAGAGAGGGGGTCTGTAGAGAAGGAGAGCAGGTTTAGAGAGAGAGGGGGTCTGTAGAGAAGGTGAGCAGATTTAGAGATGGGGGGTCTGTAGAGAAGGAGAGCAGATTTAGAGATGGGGGGTCTGTAGAGAAGGAAAGCAGGTTTAGAGACACAGAGCTGCCTCAGAGATGACACAACAGCAGGGTCTCTTCAGTGAGGTCACCCTCAGTAACCTGTAGGAAGGTTTCGATGTGAAATTGTCGTCTCTCTGCTCAATAAAAGCCGTCTGCTCCATCTCCGCCTGGTTAAAGATGAGGAATGTTTCTACACTACACTTCGGATCATAAAAATTTACCAATAAAAATGATTAGCTGCTGCAAAATGCGTGTCATGCATTTTTTTCCAGCCCTTAAAAAATTGATTACAGTGGAAAAATAGTCTTAAAGGCAGTAAAACATGGTCCACTATGAGCCAATAAAGAGCTGTTTCCTCTGCTTTTGAAGGGTTATAAATAAAGGCCATTCCTCTCTATTCTCCAAAGTGTCTGGAAAGCCTGACAAGTATAAGAGCACACACACAGGCACGCGCACACACACACACACACACACACACACACATGCACACAAAAAAAACACCAACTCACACACACTTACACACACATACACACACACACCAACTCTCAGGCGCATACACACAAACACACACACACACACCAACTCTCAGGCGCATACACACAAACACACACACACACACACCAACTCACTTACAGGCGTGCATACACACACACACACACACACACACACACACACCAACTCACAGGCTCACACACAAACTCACGCATGCGCTCAGGCACACACAGAAACTCACACGCAGGCCCAAACACAGAAATTCACTCAGGCACACACACACGCACACACGCAGGCGCGCACACACACACACAAACACACACGCACACCAACTCGCATACAGGCGCACACACAAACACACACACCAACTCTCAGGCGCGTACACACAAACACACACACACACACCAACTCTCAGGCGCATACACACAAACACACACACACACACCAACTCTCAGGCGCATACACACAAACACACACACACACACACCAACTCACTTACAGGCGTGCATACACACACACACACACACACACACACACACACACACCAACTCACAGGCTCACACACAAACACACACACACACACCAACTCACTCATAGGCGCGCGTACACACACGCCAACTCACAGGCGCACACACAGAAACTCACACACACTCAGGCACACACAGAAACTCACACACAGGCTCAAACACAGAAATTCAGTCAGGCGCACACACACCTCCATAAACAGGTGCGCACACACAGACGCTAACTCTGGTGCACCCGGTCATGAGTTCACGTGCTTGCACAAACAGGCAACGATACATACACAGGTATAATATGCATTTTCCAATATGTTTTGAAAAGTAAAACTTCAAGTGTCAAAAAAGCATTTCTGCCATTCTCTCTTACTGAATTCTGATCGTGAAACACATTTCTAGTGTAGTGGTTACAGAATAAAACTGTATTGGGGTGCACGGAATTAAAATACAAGATGCAACCCCGTTTCAATAAAGCATTCACAGCTGGGAGATTTTCACGATGTTTGCGCCGTAATCTAGCGCGAGCCACCAACCACAACCCAGAGTGATTGCAATCAATCAGCTTATGAAAATGGCAGCTTAAATATTGATGCTGTTAGCTGGAGCTGCTAAATCGCATCATAAGAGTGTCTGTAAGGTTTCCAAGCAGTAGTGTTAATCCTCTCACCTCTGCCAGACAGTGAGGTCCACTCCATCAGTCTGTGTCTCAGAGCATCAGTTCAGGAGCTTACAGAAAACCGCTCCATCTCACACCCTTCGATTAGACTACAGGAGTCAGCAGCGGTGAAATGTGTTAGTCTTGTCTAATGGTGCTGAAGCCAGAGGGTGTGCCCAGAGTTTTTTATGTGGCAAAATAACAAAGGCAGACACTGAAGATTTCTTCAGTATAACTTCTGTAGTCACAAACAAACATTCTTAAAAACTAGCAAACACATTCTCAGGCAAATACAGGAAGCGCTTACACTAACACAGACTTCTTTTTGGGGTCAATGTACAAACAGAAGTGACTCAGGTGCCGAGGACATGCTGTTTAATTGTGACATTGCAAAGCTACTGTCGAATTGTAGTTTTTTGTTTGTTTGTGAAATTTTAGTCTTTCAGTGAACATGCAGACTACATGACCGCAAAGTTTCAGTGATGCTGAGGAAAAACTGTTAATTTGTTGAAGTTTCCGAGGCGCAGTGAAAATTCTGTTCATCTGTGATGTCTCATAGCCGCTGTGGAAATGCTTTTTAATAGGCGACATTTCAGACCTAATGAGAAAATGCTATTTATTTAAATGTAAAGTTCCAGAGGCATTGCAAAAATGCTTTTTAATTGGTGAAGTTTCAGATGTGCTGAGCTAATACTATTTAGTTGTATGTTTCCCAGATACAGTGGCAGTGCTGTTTTTTGTCTGTATACTGTCATAAACTGGCACCTATTTGCCAGTTATTTTAACTATAATTTTACAATCAGTTTATAACTGAGGTTCCGTGTATGTTAACTGTAAACCACAGTTAAATGCACGCAGGACTCTACTTACAGTTAAAATAATAAGGAGACAATGCGTTAATTTAACTGTTAAATTCAGTCAATTTATAACAGTGTATGTAATGTTTCCTGGGTGCAGTGGCAGTGCTGGTTTTTGTCTGCAAAGTTTCTGAGGTTTGCTGAGTAGATGCTGTTCATTTGCATGCAGTGCAGTGGAGATGCTGTGAATTTGTAAATTTTCACAGGTGCTGTGAAAAAAAGCTGTTTATTCTTCTGTAAAGTTCCAGATGTGCCATGGAAATGCAGTTTATTTTCCTGTAAACTTTCAGAAGTGCTGCTGAAATTTTTATTTTGTAGGAAAGTTTCAGAGGTGGTATGAAAATGCTGTTTATTCGTCTGTAAAGTTTCCGAAGTGCTTATTTTTCTGTAAACGTTCACAAGTGCTGTGGAAATTTTTATTCTGTGAGATAGTTTCAGAGGCGGTATGAAAATTTTGTTTATTTGTAAAGGTTCAGAGGTGCTGAGGAGATGCTGTTTGTTTGTCTGTAAAGTTTCGAAAGCGCTGTAGAAATGCTGTTTACGTGACTGAAAGTGCTTTTTATACTGTGGAAAGCTTTCTAAGGAGCTGCGAAAATTCTGTTATTGGTCTGTAAACTTCTGGCGGTGTCATGGGAATGCTGTTTATTTGTTAGTAGAGGCTAGTAGAGGTGTTGTGAAAATGCTACTTATTTCTAAAATTTAAGCAGAGCAGTGGAAATGTTTTTTATTTGCAAATTGTAAGACGGACAGCAAAAATATTGTTCATTTGTCTGCAGAGTTTCAGGGGTGAAGTGCAAACGCAGTTTATTTTTATCTTCACTTACAGAGCTGTGTGTAAATGATGTTTACTTGTCTGTTATGTTCCACAGGTGTGGTGAGAATGTTGTTTATTCGTAAAGTTTCAGAGATACTGTGAGAATGCTGTTTATCTATAATGCTTTGATGCTCTAAATTGGCATTGATATTTGATCACACTACTGTTCTTTGACTTCACCAGAAGTCCACACCAGGCATGAACAAATGGCAAACGATGCACTCAATTAATACATTACCCTGCGACCACTTTAATGTGGATACTGTCCAACTGGTGCACTAAAGCTGCACTGGCCCTCCTGCAAACTAGCCGGTGAATTATTTATACGACTGATTGCCAAGAAGTGCTAAATAATTTAGGAGCTGGCTGTGATTGTCTTACACTGAGAGAATGGAAATCTGTGTGAAAATCAACTAGCTACGCCTTCCCCCACTAAAAATGAAGCACCCTGCTGTCGACATACACTGCATAACCTTGACCCATGAGCGAACAGCCCCACAGTGACACAAGCCAAAAGTGTCCTCGTTTTACCGTGGGGGAAAAAGACTGGATTGGGTCACTACATAAATCACTCGCCCATTTCATACAATAGCATGATATAGGATCATAAGAATAGACCAATCTTTTTTATGAGGTAATTACAGACAAATTACTCTGTAAGAGCAGAATAAAAAAACAAATGTTCATTTTTTTTTTATTTATTACTTTTTTCCACAGTACACCTACAGAATTGTTGAGCAGTAAAGACAAACTCCAAGCAAATGCCAAAAGTGAGATGCATTTTCAAAATGGTGAAACTGCTGGAATGCAAAATGTGCTCCATACGGAATCAAGAATGGAATTAGAGACCAGCGCGACTCATCTCTTTAATGGAGGACGCCAAGCTGTTTTCCTCATCTCTTAACAAGAAAACCTTTTACATTAGCAGACTACACTCTGAAACAAGGAGAATTTATACACGATTATTGCATTTCAGTCGCGCAATTACAGTGATCACTCTAATTCAGTGGTGGGCCTGTGGCTTATAGTTCACATTAATTGCAGTACATTCTGTGTTCACTTTGAGATAGAAAATGGTTGAATTCTCAGAGTCCTGACACAAACTCAGTGTTAATGGCAGAAAAGGCCCCTTCTGATTGGAGAGGAAACAGACCATGCTTCCACCCAGGGTTGGCATTGACAACAAGGGCAGTGAACAATGGTGCCAAACCGTCCAGCAAGCACCAAGGGAAGGAGACAATGAAGCATAAAGTTAATATATTGTTTCAACAGGAGCCAATGGCGTAGGATTTGTGATATCTGGACACACTGTATAACCTCCTGATTGTACTACCAAAGACCAGTTGGTATTCATATGTTCTCATGACTTCTCAAAGGCTTCATTATGCAGTATGATTAAACTGCAAGTGTTACTGCAGTGCTGTTGAGATACTGTAGGCCCAAGGCTAGAGCAGGCTCAAGTTCTCACTTCCTGTCCAAGAGACTGCGTGAAACCTGCACTACATGGAAACAAGCCCTTCCCTCGACGAATTCTCACTTATAAACCCAGTGAGCCCTCGGTCACATTGAGTACTCGCAAGCACACACGCACCCAAACATGTACAGAAAACACACGCATACACACACAAATACTGTCACACACACTTAATCCATAAGTTTGCGCTATGAATTCCTTTCGTCCCCCCATATAAAGCAGGTCAGAGGCAGTCAGCAGCTGCGCTGGGTTGTGTTCCTGGCTTGCGTGGCTGTAACGGGAGACCTGGCTGGCAGTCGCTGATGTCGTTGGGGTTACGTATCACAGGCGGAGAAAAGCAGGCCCATCCCAGCTGGTGAGGCAGCAGCAGCCGGCTCATGCATAGCTCATGAATATTCATCAGCTCTCGAGGCCGGCGTGACAGCATGACTCCGGCTGCAGTCTGTCCAGCGTCACATGGCTCATCTGTCAGAGCGCTGCCTGTGTGTCCTGAGCTGCTGCACTGTAATTAAGCCAGTGTGTGAGTGTGTGTGTGTGTGTCTACCTGAAGGTCACATACTGTACGCTAGAAACCACACACATGCACACACAGACACACAGGCACGCGCAAACACATATACAGCAACAGCACAAACAACACAGGTACACGCATGCACACACAGATACACACACATGTGCAGACAGACACGCACACACACACACAGGTACAAACGCACACAAACATATACACAAACACACACATGTGTCACACAAACACACATGTTCATACGTAGGTAGAAACACACACACCCATAAAAACATACATACAGGTGCAAACACACACACACACACAAAAATATGCTCATACACAGATGCAAACACAAACACACACACACACACACAAGCGCACACATACATACATACATGCAGGGATTCAAACACACACAGAAATATGCCCATACACAGATGTAAACACAAACACATGCACGGACACACACACACACACACACACACACAGTACATCTCTGAGTCACCTTGGTAAAAGTAAAAGTGGAGAGACGTGTAAAGTAAAGACCGACATAGATGAGTGTGCAGCTGTATTTAAATGGTCACTGAGTGAGTCACAAGCCAAATTGAACACATTCATAATTAAACAGCCCATCTCTATGTATGAGAGGCTGATGTTACCCCAACAGCAAGCTGACACATTTCACTGCTGGGAGAGGGAGTATGAGTGTGTGTTAGACTTATTAAAACCAAAGCTTATACTCGCTCACAGAGAGGGAGAAGATGGCAGAACTAGAGCAGATTTATCAGTGCTGTCGCTAAACATATCCTTTTTATAGAGCTTTTATGGATTTAGCTTCATCCAGATAAATGGGCAGGTCAAGGACTGCATGTGTGTGTGTGTGTGTGTGTGTGCGCGCGTGCACGCAAGTCTGTATTAGCTTGCAACTATCAAACACGCTAGGACGAAGGAAATTGAGTTTCAATAATTGCTGAATCATAATCATTTTTTTTCTAATGAGTAAAAACATCTGTCTCACATATTAAGGGTTTAGCAGTGTGGATAGAGGCTGTTTGTTCTTAACTTCATATTGAGAGTGATAGTGGCAGGAAGAGAATGACAGAAGAACAGAAGTTGAGCCCTGCACTGTAAACCCCGACAAGTGTGGTGAACTCAAATGTTTTGTGGAAACCGATTATCTCAAAAAAAAATTTGAGTATGCCAACTTAATGATTTTGTTTTCACAGCACTGAAAAACGTAAAAAATAACTTTAATTTTACTTTCTTAAAGTTCCTTCCACACAATGCAATTAAGTTGGCCTAAACTTTTTTTTCGAGGTGATCGGTTTCCACAAAACATTTGAGTTCACCACACTATCAGGGTTTACAGTGTGTGTTAACCCTCAAGGCGGAAGATCACACACTTGTCACCACTGGAAACTGAAAAGCAAAGTTCTGCACACTGACATCGAGAACTCGGAAGAAACGTTCCCATAACCTGCTGTTTTTCACTTGTGTGCTCCTCCAATGAGAGCCAGGGGAGGGAAGAAGAGGGGTGGAGTCTAACCTCCTACACTACCCAGTGTCAGGCGACATCTTAAGTATTGTGAACAAAAATTGCATTTCTTCATTTGATCAGCGCCATTTTGTCTCTGCACTTGAGATTTCCATGAGTGCGTTTTTCCTGTGCACACAAAGGTTGTGAAGCACTGCTAGACAAACACGACAGGCATCAGGCACAGTGGACAATGGAGGGCTGGAGGGATGGGTAAACTTGCGATGACCCCCTGCAGAGTTCCTGGCCCAGTAGTTTACATGCTTTGGTCTCACACTGGACCTCCACCAGCGCAGACCCAGACCTCTCTGTTTTACAGCAAGATTAAGTGCGACTGCCTCTGAGCACTGGATTAAGTTACAAGTTTCATGAGCAGGTGAGTAATTAACCCCATAAAACTTACGGACCCATATATGGCTCCATCAAATGCAGCTGCGATATTCAAACCTGAGGAACTTCAGTTCTACTTTCAATTCTAGTGAAGATACCAAGGTTTACAATGATCCCAAATATGTCCTGCAGAGAAATGTGTGTAAAATAATGAACAAGATAAAGATATTTTCTATTTAATGTAATGCTGTCGCCATAAAAGCATGAACATTTCTCTCAATATAAGAGTGATGTAGCCTCAGGGAAGCGCTGCAACCAGCAGATACAGAATATGTGACATTGTCCTACAATATATACACTATATACGGTATATATACACGTTTTTTTAACTTCAAACCCACTTAAGGGAAAACTTAAGTGATAAGTTACAGCTTAAGGGGAAAATAGTGATTTTAAGAGTATGAAATCAGTAACAAGAAAAAAAAACAGCAGAGTTTCCAGAAGAAGAACATACTTTTAGATTCATGTCTCTGTCTCTATCTCCAGCTCTAAGGGCGAAGTATCAGGAGAGAGGATTCCTAGATAGAGCAGGATGCCTCAGCCTACGGCTCAGTGACCCTGATGTGATTAGTTTTTCCCTTTGTGTCTAAGGGGATCCTCTCCATGTGAGAATCCCATCAAAATGAGAGTCAGTACATCAGAATACACACCGAGGCCAGCAGCCAGGAAGCACGGCTGGCCAGATCTCAGACAGGGACGCATTATGAGAGCTTAATGAAGTCCGCAGCTCCACCATGCTGGCCTGTTTAATTACTGAGCCGAGGGGTGAAGATGGTGAGTGCAGGACAGTCATGAGAAATACTGGGGAAACAATGGTCTCATTAAAAATACTCCTCTTTCAACACCAATTTATGAGAGTGCTGCTGGACTGGCCTCAATTAACTGCACTCTATGCCTGTGATATGTGCCAAACCAAGCAATTTATTAGGAACATCATACTAATACTCGCTTTGCAGTGAGAGGAAGCACAATTCTTTGTTGCATGGATACAAGATGTAGGACAGCCACAACCACACGACAGTCAAAGCAAATTATATCACATTTTTTCCCCTTTCTGGAGTTTGATGTGAAAATTAACTGAAGCTCCTGACCTCACTCTGCATTGTCCTGAATTCGGTACTGTACTGCTGCCGTGTGATTGGCTGCATAAATAAGCAGGTGTACAGGTGTTCCTAATAAAGTGAGCGTGTGGTATTTTGTGTAACCCAAACACACTGCATTGGGACGCCTGACGTAGTCGTACGATTTGCTAACTGCACGCATATGCAGGTGTACAGATGTTCCTAATAAAGTGAGCGCGCAGTAGTCAGCGTAACCCGAACACACAGCACTGGGACGCGGAATGTCGCCCCCTCTTGGTGAAGCTTGAAAGATCGGCTGCAGCCAAGCTAAAAATCAGGGGTCAAGTTGCCGTGGTGACGTCGAGCCGGGAAGCGAAGTGCTTTACACCGAACACGTCGCCATCTGCCGCTCCTGTCCCGTTACCTCCTGTGTACCTGCCCCGCAGGATCCGTCAGATGGAAGGAGGCCATGAGGGCTTATCTCCGCAGATCCGTACGAGGCCCGGCTGCTCGCTGAAGCCTGCTTCGGCACGCCTCTTAAGACAGGCCCGAAATCTCCTTTCAGAGAGGCAGCTCTGCTGAAGCCCACCGGCGGCCGCTATCGCACGCATGAGAGCAGCCTGAGATTAAGCCTGTGAAATGGACTGTCAGAGTCCCCACCATAATAAAGGAGAGGAATCTGTAATGTATATCACAAACCGCCAGCCCAACTTCCTTTCTAATGCCCGTATTCACAAATCAGGGGGGCGAGGGAGTGCGAGAGAAAGAGTCAGGAAAAAGTGAGACCCTACATGAAGCATTCTGCGTAACACATCAACACAAACACATTACCACATGAATCATACTACATAACATCATACTACAGCTCACAAACTGCCGGGCAAGCACACGGACTCTTGCTTTCAGGCACGAACATACTGTCAGGAATTCAGCAATATGGATATACAGCATACACAAACGAAAACGCTTAGAATGAAGACAGTCTCATTCTGCCTGCTCTTACGTGTTGTTAATATTACCACTGACTATGTGTGCACATAATATCCAATCAAATCTCTCTGCTAATATTATTTTTTGGTGATTTTAATTCACTTGGTTTGGAAAGACAAAAGCATAATTCGGTCATGCCAGTGAAGTAAATGAACTTGAGAGAGAGAGAGAGAGAGCGAGAGAGAGAAAGAAAGGTGCACGGTTTGAGAGATAGTTGGGAGTCAAGTGACACAGAGTCCTACTCTATATCAGCCAGCCAATCACAGCTCTGTGTAGACTCCAGCCAGCTGGAAGCTCAGTATCCCAGAGTCCCTGCAGGGCTGTGAGAGGCAACTTGATATTCCTCCCATGAACCAGAAGTGCCTCGCTGAGATGCTGCTACAGCTCACAGCTCACAGATGCACTGCACACGCGATAGAAAGCATAACTCAAACCCTATCAACTAAAACAGCACACTGTACAGTCAATAGAAAGAATAACTCAAATCCTATCAACTAAAACAGCACACTGTACACGCGATAGAAAGAATAACTCAAACCCTATCACCTAAATCAGCACCTCATACTCTCAAAAGAAAGAATTACTCAAATCCTATCAACTAAAACAGCACACTGTACACTCTATAGAAAGAATAACTCAAACCCCATCACCTAAATCAGCACCTCTTACTCTCAAAAGAAAGAATAACTTGAACCGTATCAACTAAGACAGCACACTGTACTCTACACAAAGAATAACTCTAGCCTCATCACCTAAAGCAACACACTGTGCTCTACACGAGGTATAACTCAAACCCCATCACCTGAAACAGCATACTGTACTCTATACAATGAATAACTCAAACAGCATACTGTACTGTATACAAAGAATAACTCAAACAGCATACTGTACTCTAGACAAAGAATAACTCAAACAGTATACTGTACAGAAAGAATAAGTCAAACTCCATCACCTAAAATAATACACTGTACTATATGCAAAGAATAACTCAAACCCCTTCACCTAAAACAGCAAACTGTACTCTACACAAAGAATAACTCAAACTCCATGACCTAAAATAACACATTGTACTACACAAAGTATAACTCAAACTCAATCTCCTGAAACAGCACACTGTACTCTACACAAAGAATAACTCAAACATCATCACCTAAAACAGCATACTGCTCAGTCATGGCTCTGTTGCGACCTGTATTCATGACTTTACCTTGCCCATCCACTTCACTAACTCCTATAATGAACCATGAGCAGAGTCAATGTAACAGAGAATGAATCAAAATATCACGAGTAGTATGCACATAACGCAGTTTAAAATTGCGTGTAAAAAAATCACAGTTCATAAGCTTAGCGGGTACATAATTTTCTTCACCGACAGCAAATTGAAATCTGTCATTTCAGCACAGGATGCATTCACAGGTAAAGATTAATGAATGTGTCATGTGCATGTGAAAAGGGGAATAGTTTTAAAGAATAAAGGAGGGGAACGGGCTGGCCCACTTGTCAGACGTTAGTGCTCACAGTGCCTTTGCCCCCAATACAGGCGAATTAACCTTCCGTTCAGAAATGCTTTAATGGAGCCAGTCTCTTAAATCCGTTCATTTCCTTTTCATCAAAAGGGGCTTATCAATCTGCTCTGTTAGCTGAGGCGTCAGCTGACACGGGGTTTGGAGGAGTGTGTTCAGTACAGCCCGGGCCTCCCTTCACACACTGCAAGGTGTCCTCTGTGCTCTCTGATTACCACCACCCGACCGACACTGGAGTGCAGCCAAGAGCAGAACACACTCACTTCAGAAAAAAAAAACACACACAAAGACACACACAAAGACACGCATGCAAACACGAATCAACGCACACTCACTCACAAGTACACATACAACAGATAAATGCTCCCTCACAAACTCGCACAAACGTGCAAACACTCAAAAACACACAAATTCAAACGCACGTGAATGCGCTCGCGAATGCACAAATGCAATATAATGCACTTACTCACAAGTACACACATAACAGAGAAATACTCCCTCGCACACACATGCACAAACACACACATGCAGGTATGAGCACACATATGTCTTCACAGATGCACACAGATTCAAACACACGCTCACACACACACGGACTTGCAATCCAATCCTCTATTTTTGAGATGGTCCCTGCCCTCCTCGGGCCGGAACTCGGTCATGTTTGCAGGCAAACCGCGGAGCTAATCACAGGCGATCATGTGATGATGTGAGTATGAGCAGCCTGCGGGATGGCTAACACAAACAGACAGTGCGCTCTGCATTAATTACAGAGCAGGGGGAAGGGTTTGTCAGACGCACACCTGGGGTCGTCCTGCAGAAATAGGTCAGCACCAGGGGGGCAGCGCACCTATGGACAGACCTGCTGCTTTATAGGGTCAGACAGGTGCGCCCCCAAACCCCCTCCTGCTGACAATACAGCGCGCTATCTTTAGTTCCACAATAACCTGCAGGCTGCAGCAGTGCTGGCCTTGTGTTTGGGGTGATGTAGAGAGGGACAAAGGGACAGAGAGAGAGAGAGATAGAGAGAGAGAAAGAAAGAAAGAAAGACATCCAGACACAGTGAGAGACAGAGTCTGCAGTAATACTTTTTCATTCCCATCCCCAGGCCCTGACCTCAGATCAGCCTGCATGCACAGTGCCCCTTGTCCCCTCTACAGAGTGTGCTTTTACCAAACTGATCTCAGGTACCCAGAGTCAGTACTCCCTGAGAAAATCCTGGACAGTGAGATCACCCACAGAGCAGAAAGCGCAGCTGTAAATCAGGGATCTTGAGGCCGGAGAGCACAGACAGCCAGACACACTGCTGTCTCAGTCAGTCAGTCATTACCTCCATCCCGCTCCAGGAGCACTGATTTCAATATACACCCACGTGCTCTGTGAGAAAAATGTGCGCACTTCCATATTACCTGTCACTGCGTGGCAATTTAAGCACATAACTGACACAAATGCCAAAAGGAAGTAATAAATAAAGAAAAGACTGAATTCAATGAATATACATGATGCACTGAGTGTGTGTCTGTCAGTATAGCCACTGTCCATCACCTCACAATCAAATCTAACCCTAAATACTCTGGGCATGGTTAGGGACCAAGGTTGTGTATGTATGTGGGCACGTGTGTTCCTGTGTGTATGTGTGTGAGGGATTGTGCCTGTGTGTGCACACGTTCCCCCTCTCTCCTCGCTAAACCCGTACAGCTCGTTATAAACACCACGGTGTCCTCAGAGAACAGGCATGTTTATGCTCCTGGGCTGAAGCTGGGCTACACATCACCACTTCCTCATTTCAGCGAGCAGCCATCTTGTATCCTGCCAGCTTTTGTTAAAACAAACTCTGACACATCTAGTGTACACCTGGGAGGTGGTTAGGCGTGGATGAAGGAGAGAGTGAGGATCGGAGCAAATGGGCCCCTTCAGGCATATTGCTTCCAGCCTGTAGGTAGGACAAGCAATAAAACAGTTAGTTCCCCTACATTAGAGTCGGCAGCCATTTTGAGGTCCTCGGCAGTTATTTTATCCGTAAAATGAGCCTGATTGCCAATGCGCGGTTGAAAGCAGATCAGCCATAGACTCTGACTGTGTAATTGACAGTTCAGAGTAGCAGGTCATATTTCAAGTTTTTACCTGTCTTTCAACCACACTATGAAATAAACTTTGATAAGACTAAAAAATGACATACAGACCATTTATATTTAGAATATTTATATATTCTTATAAGACAAGTTGAGGAGACTTTTATTTTAAATCTTACTTTTCCAGAGATGTACTGGGGAATCAAAGTGTGCTGGTAATGCAAGGTAAAGATTGGCAAATCATAGGTCTAACCAGACGTGAAGAACTTGTGTTTGTGATGGGCAGTCAGGCCCACATTCCTGCTCTCTCATGAATCTTATGACCACAGTGAACTGGCAATGGAAAAATATAATGGAAAAAGGGTCACACCAACTGCACCTCTGTTACAGCACTCAGTTAGCAGAGATACTTGGGACCTGGACCACTAAGATTTTCAAATTCAACTTTCAAGACCAACAAGATTTACAGCAAGAATCCAAGAGCAAACTTTGAATTGTTAATTTGGGGAGCACAGAATTAAGAAGCAAGTTTCACAATTAGACTTAGAATAAAGTTTCTAGTAGCAAGTTGCCACTGACCACAAAATCAGTGACAATTATGAAGATGCCTGCGTTTGTACTTGAAAATACTATGGTATGCACCATTTTATTTCTTAGTTTCTTCCTTTCATGTGTAAATGGCACATTGCCTCTTGTTATTAAAATCTTAAACATTCTGCTTACTGGGTTTATATATTAACGGCATCAGATAAACTCCTTTTTAATTTCCCACGATAAAATGCTCATCCATACAGTTTATTGACCTTGTCGGGATCATTTTCACTCGAGATCTTCACCATTTGCGGACACCGGAAATATTTTACACCAAGCATTTGGTGACCCAGAAAACATTCAGTCCTTAAAGTTGACATCGTGTAAATGATTTCATCATAATTAAACTAAGGCTCAAAATAACAGCAGTACCCAGTCGTAAATGAAATGAGGAGCAGAAATAAGCACAGGCAGTGAAATCTATATCAGATTTGTTGGCAGTGGAAAGTGCCTCAGAGGGTCAGTACACAGTCTGCAGAGGCATATCTTCAGTCAGCGGAAGACAGCGGATGTTTGTTTTGCTCTGACTGCAGTGGGAGTCCTATTCCACCAGAGAGAGGCCGGTACAGAATGCTGATGCCAGAGCCCAGGGTTACAGGCTGGACCCAGGAGATCCAAAGGGAGAGGACCAGCACTGCACTGCCTAATTCAGCAGCCACTCCTTAGGGACAGGCACAGGGAAGACTAAAACCAGCACTTCTCATCTCTATCATGACTGCTAAATCACCCTGCATGGCAATATCAGCAGAGAGGACTGCACATGCCCCAGTGCACTGTGGGAGATACAGACCTAATACTGCCCCAGTGCACAGTGGGAGATATAGGGCCATCATTGCCCCAGCGCACTGTGGGAGATACAAGGTTATCACTGCCCCAGTGCACTGTGGGAAATATAGGGCTGTCACTGCCCCAGTGTACTGTGGGAGATATAGGGCTATCACTGCCCCATTGCAGTGTGGGAGATACAAGGGTATCGCTGCCCCAGTACACTGTGGGAGATATAGGGATATCCCTGCCCCAGTGCACTATGGGACATATAGGGCAATCCCTACCCCAGTGCACAGTGGGAGATATAGGGTTATCAAAGAAAAGTGGATGAAACCTTCACAGAAAATGAGAGCACTGAAGGGGCAAAGTGAATAAAAAAATTCTGTTGAGGCCAGGTTTCAAAAAAAAACGCTTGACTATTATACCATTTAAGCAGCAGATATCAGGGCTGAGGCTGTATGAACTGTCTGTGCTCACCGAGAGCTGCGCTTTTCATTCTCCCTCCTGTGAAATCTGAAGAGAGCGCTGCTCAGAGTGAACTCCTCGCGACACAGTGAGTGCACTTCCCTGCCTCATGGGCCTTCAGTCCTGCCTTCAAATCACCACTGTGTCCCTGATTAAAATTTCTCTAACAGAAACACGGCACTGCATTTCCTCTCTCTCCCCGAAGTGATTCCTCACATAAAGAGAAAAAGACTTTTCTCCCTGACTAGAGCCCAGCACCATCAAATATTAATGCTGTACCTCAGCTCAGCTTCTCTTCTCTGCCTGCACTTCCCTCTGTTTGAGGGAGCTCATATTCATCCAATGAGTGTACTCCAAATGCTGACCAGAACAAGGCTAATTGGTTAATTTGTTATGACGAGCGTGGTTTCCACTTCATTTAAACTAGCATATGGCTCTGCAAACACTGACAAAAAACAACAAGCATGAAATACTCAGGTCCCCCACCACGGCACAGCTGGCATCTGACTTGGAAGCAAAATGCAAGGAGGGATGAACAGGCGGACACAAGGACAGACGGAAGTATGAAAAGGCACATCCACACAATAACACTTAGCCATATCTTAAATTGAATTGGGAAATATCGAATGGCTTAAGAGTTCTGGCCCAGAAAATAAGGGAATAGCTGATATGTGACCTGGAAACATAATGCGGTGAAGAAAAAGACAGATGGAAAGGGGGGACAGACAGATGCATGAAAAGGCTCATATATACAATAATATATATCCATAGACAAAATTTTGTTGAGGAGTATTGAACAGTTTCAGAGTTCTAGCATGGAAAAGAGGCATGACGGAAGGACGGACATGCAGACGGAAGCACTTATTCCTATATTCCCGTCAACTTTGTGGCAGTGCATAATTATCACCAACTGGAAGTTCACCTTAAGTACTCTAAATACTGCTAAAGCCACTGATTGGATGAAACAAATCAGGTGATTATGCTCCATTTAATTGGTTTCCCCAGTCCTTACTATGATGTAATAAACAGCTTGAGGGCCATGCAAAATGCATAAATATCTGATCGGCCAGAACATTTATGCAAGTCTGCAGGACAACTACTAGACAACAGGTTGAGCTGCTGAATATTTAGCAATATTTAAATTATTAATCAAATATTTTAGGTGAGTCAAGCTCAGAGAACGCAAAGATAATTTGCTGCCTGCAAAGCAGTGGAAATAGTTTCACCCACGGATATTTTGAAAGACTGCGTGTTAAAAAAGTGAGGTTTTGAGCAGTTCTATCTGGGGCTTGTTTACGTCATTATAGTGCACGGCTCCTCACAGGCTTCACACGCCTCTTAGTTAGCACAGGAAGCGTGAAACAGCTCTCAGGCGCTCTCCCGAGCGGACCCAGCCCTGGCACGCTTTACCGCAGCGTGTTCCTGCGCCCACGCCCACCCGTCTGTATCCGGGCTTCATCTGCATTGGGTGACAGCGGTAAATTGGGCCGCAGGGGCGGCTGGAGGTGGGCCAGGGAAATATCCCATCCAGAAGATTGTGGGTGGGGAGTGTGTGTTGGGGGGTGTCGGTGGCAGGAGCTATCGGCAGCAGGAGCTGTGGAAGCAGGCGAGAGCATGAATCCCCTCCTCTGTTATCCCTGCTTTATGAGCTCTAATCTCACAGGAGTCATTCAGCGCTGCTCTCCGGCTGCATCAGTCTTCCTGGAGCCCAAATTGGGCCTCATCGGGAGGGCGACTAGGGCAGAGAGAGTGATGTCAGGGGAGGGGAGGGGAAGCCATAAGGGCTATAAAACACACTCTCATTGGCGGGATGAAGACTGCAAGGATATCCCTTTAAATTGTGTTTTTTTTTTTTTTTTGCCCACTGCCCAGCAGCTACATTATATTCACAGATATTGTAAGAAATGCATTTCAGTACATCTGAGCAACTCATGAAGAATAAAATTTACGCAAAGTAGAGAAAAATGAAAAAAAAAAAAGAAAATCAAATGATTTTTGTGAAATATTATCCAATCGGAATTCACATCTCATCTGATTCTCCATTGTGTTGCTTTTTGCAACCGATCACGCTGTCTGCTGCTGTTCGCACATACACGGCCATAGAAACGCGTGTAAACCAAATCTGAGAAGGTATGCATTTCTTGTTGGAAATAAGAAAACTTGCGATAATGTCTTAACAAGTGAAGTGTATTGGGTAGCCCAGAGGGAAATAATTCATATTAACCCATTTAAACCGGGACAGCATGTGCGCATTTTAAGAACGTGTAGTTGCCGACACAGATATGCGCGTAATTTTGAAAGTACTGTAATTATTGTAAGTTTTGCGCAATAGAAAAAAAATTCCAACTGTTCCTGAAAGCTGAGAAGCTGTGCTTCAGCCCAAATACAGGTTACTATGGTAAACATGGCAGCATGATTCTCTGCTGGGATTTTTGCATTAGGCCTTAAAGGGTTAATTTAATTTCAAATAGTCGCCGCACAGAGGTTAGAGAATTCAAAACTTAACTTATTATTTGAATATTCTTTTCCGCCTAGGAAAGTTCCTAACTCCAAGAAAATGACCCAGAAGTACTAACACGGCTGCCATGATAAGTGTGTTCCAATTCTCCAAATGTTAAAGAAAGAAGCTCCAATGCTTCCTAACCTATCTCCTTTAGCATTGGGTACACTAACTCTTGAGCTCTCTTTGAAAATTCAAATAATCACATCCTTTTTCCATCCACTTTTCTTTAACCTTGGTGGAAAACGTCATGAGGTTAAGGACAAGTGTAAAGGGTACTTCAAAATGGCTAAGGAAAAGACAACTGCGCTGCTAAGAGAATCCCAATGCACTTACACTAGGCAACCTGATCATGCGTCTCTCGCTCGTCATGTTCGTTTGTTGTCGTGACTGGCCGGATGGACTGAAGTCGCTTTAAATATTGCTGCCACTCAAAATTCTGGGTAGCGTTATAGCGGTCAGGATGTAACTATTTAACCATTCGAACACAGCCTTGAGCTCTTTCTGTTGATTCCATTACAGTGTAATGGGGGGGAATGAGCACTGTTTGGCGGCTCATATGTATCAGTGGTCTCAGTACTGTTAGAGGTGTTTGAAAGATTTGGGGGTGATGTGGCCTGTTTTAGGAAACACGCGGGTGAGGGGTATAGGGGGCACTGGCCCATACTGGTATTGGACGGTATGGTTTGGAGGGCGGATGGATGCAGGTCTGCAGGTGATTGACAGGCTGGGTGCAGGAGAGGCACTGCAGTGGAACAGAGACACAGAGACCCAGTCACAGCTGGCTGCCCGCCGCCGTACCATCAGTCACACCTGCTGCTCCAATGACAGCCCGCCTGTCAAAGCCCCACCCACCGCCTCACCTGGGGGTCAGGGGTCACTCCCTGCCCACTGTCTGACACCCCCATCACCCGGTGCCCTGCAAAGATACGCTAACCCTGCCCCCTCCGACTCTCTCGACATCACGCCTCTCTCCCCCATCGCAGTCGCCCCCTTTAGCAGCCAATGAAAATGAGGTTGTGTAATCAGTCGAAGCTTACATAGGCATGAGACTAGGACAGGCACAAATTAACATGATCCATTGTTTCGTCGAGTCAGTAGGCGCCCCTCATTAGTCATCCTCGACACTGCGTGAAGCTTCAGAGGTCCGTGTATTTTTTTCTTCGCAATAAAAAGGGAAAGCGGTGCCTAGCGTCATAACCTGAAAATTAATTGAACAGGTTATTCATTGGAATGAAATTCATTTGAGCGCTCGTCTGGGCTGTCAAGGTCCTCTGCTTTCATTAGTACTGTTCAACATCAAGAAATTCCGCCTCATTCATTGGGCTGAGCGTGATTAGTTCTTGCATAAACTGGGTTTAAATGAGTATTCATTGAAACAACAGTTTAATTTGGAGTCGAATACTAATCAAACTTTAAATGTCTATTGATTAGAGAAAGAGAGAGAGTTGTATCAGCCTACAGAGACAGCCCTTTCGAAAGATTTGTGAATGTTTTTCTTCATTGGTTTTTAAACTATTTTGCGTGCGCTGAATTTTAAAATGCGTAATGCGTCGTGTCCGGAAGTCTGTCACATGATAAAGAGCTGTCTGCCTGGCGGAGGGCTTTAAAAATTGGCTTGAATTCACAGAGATCGTCTTTCACGACCGCAGACTCGGCGATAAAACATTACTAGTGTCTTAAATTAACCTTGACGTCAAAGACGCAGATGCCGCCAATGAGGAGCTTTGTGTCCATGGTGATTACAAATGTTTGCGTTCATCGCTATTCAAATTCTCCCGGGGAAAAGAAAACGCACACCCAGCACTGGGACTGTGTGGCAGAGAGAGGAGACCTTGGTTCTCTCCAGCTCTGCACCGAGCACCATAAAGAGAAGCTTCTCCGGAGCACTTCGGCACAAACTCAGCCCACGGACTTCAGAAGTCCCTGAAACTCGCACTGCTAACTTCCCCCTCTGCACAGTCAGCCCTGTCCATGAGAGTCTTTGTTGGGCTCAGCTGCACTCATGGACATTGTTTTGTTCGGTTATGCCTTGCCCCCCGCAATAAGCCTCTCTGCTCTCCGAAAATCACTCCAAAGATATGCTGACACCTGATTTTCCGTGGTTTTTCTGGACCGTTTCAGAATCGGCTAAGTGGCCTCGGGCGTCTGAGTGCTTCTCCTCCTGCAGTCGTCCTCCTCATCCCTCGTTTCTCTGCCAGTCTGCCCTACACTTCCCTCCCCATCAGGGACACATAACTCCAGTCCTGGGGGGAGGGGGGGGACATGTCTGTTTTTTTGCTCCCGATCAGCAGGACACCTCAGCTGGTTCAGTCCTGCACAGAGCCCCAGTAATACATTTCCACCTCGGACACGTGCAATCTTTTCACCTGCTGCTCTTTTCAGAGATTAATGGGACAGAAATGGAATTTAGCAAAAAGGTAACTTCCAGACAGCTGTTAGGGAGAGTTTTTTTTTATTTTAATTTTTTTTTTTTTTTTTTACTGAGTGGTCAGTGTGGAATAGCTTACTAGATCATGTAGACAGAAACTGAGAGGTTTTCAAAACCTGACTGACTAAGTTACCAGGAATTACCAAGTTTTTCAATAATCAAAGTATTAAGTACACATAAGTGGTCAGCAAAGGCCAAGTATTGTATGGCTGATTGGCCTGTTTTCATCCTGATGTTAGTGCTGTGTTTTATCATACTATTTTATGTTATATAGAGGATCTTACATGAGCGGTCGTCTCATATGACAGTTATGATACTCTTTGAAAAAAGTTTGCGTTTGTTGCGCGCTAAATCTAACTTTATTAAGAGACAACCAAGAGTATAAGATTCTGTCTATCTCATAAATGAATTGCGGAATTTAATGGGAAACAAATATAATTTCTGCTAGCACCTTAATGGTAATTCCCATTAAATGTTTTCACTGAGGGAACTCCATCACTCAGTCAGTCACTGAGTCACAGACATTCGCATTTGAACTGGCAAAAGTTTCTATATTCACACTCAACTGAGTAGCTAGCTAACATTAGCTCACTAGCCAACTAGCTTATAAACTAATGTTACATAATTGTTATGGAAAGGTACTGCGAGCATGCTGGCTAGTTAGTGAAGTAACATTAACTTAGTTATGACAGTGGCACTCAGCTGGTTCACTACAGCGCTAAACCATGCCGATTTAACTAGTCTTACACTTGGTATTCATGGCTAAATATTAACAGCGTGACATAACACAAAGCAAATTTTTCCCACGCTCTCAGCAAATTAAATTTTTTTTTGCAAAAGTAATAAGTACCAAATGTAATATCAAAATAATGTCATGAGCTGGGATGAATGAAAATTACTACAGTTCAGACAGGACACTCACGTCAGATTTAACCATTTATTTGGAATGACATACATTTGAATTTGGCGGTGACTCTGCTCAAGTGATACTCTGGAACAATCTGAGCAAGCATGACACAGACACTCCAGGAGATCACAACCCCCCGGCAGAGCCTGGTTCACCGTGTTTAAAATTTCAATTCAATTCAATTTATTTGTATAGCGCTTTTCACAGACTGTCACAAAGACGCTTTACATTGAGAGATTAAATAAATGAAAGGGCAGTGCCCAGCCTATTCCCCACTTCAGCAAATGAGGCAAAAAACTCCCAGTAGGGAGAAAAATCCTCAAACAGTGGTGAGAAAAAACTCCCCAGTGGGAAGAAATCTCAGGAGGAACCAGACTATAGTGGGGAAGCCCATCCTCCGCGGGCTAGCTAAATATTAACAAAATAAAGTCAAAATAGAGTAAAATAGCAAAAGAGTTCCATTTAAATCCATCTGAACAGTGGCGTCTGTAGCACCAGGAAGTGGCATGCCGAGGATGGTGCAGAACTGGATCAGGACCGGATCAGGACAGCAGGACAGCAGCAGCCAGCGCTCGAAATGAAATGAATGACAACACAGATTACAAACAATGCCAATACCATACAAAACAATGCCAATACCATGTAAAGACAAGAGTACGAGTACAAGTACTGCCAAAGACTGTGCCGCTTGGAAAGGAGGAGGCTGGGGAGGTGGAGGGATGTTTGCGCAGATCTGTAATGGGTCTTGGTGGGAATGGTAGAGCTTGGTTAGTTGAGATGGAGAGCGCCGCCTTATTTAAAAAGACGCGCAAATTAAGTACTTGACGCTGAAGTCCAATGCGATTGGGGTGGAGCCAAGACTGACTTCCGTGCCTGTCTGAACCAACACTGACGCTCCATTTATAAGATGAATTACGTTATGTGCTGAGTTTTGTAAATCCAAGGTCTTATCTCAGGACCACATCGGAAGTGTCTGCTCAAAGAACTGTGGGGGTTAACTAAAGTGCGTGTGTGTGTGTGTGTGTGTGTGTGTGTGTGTGTGTGCGTGTGCACGTGCAGGTGTGTCAGTGTTTGTGTGTATGTGGTGTACACCTGTGTGTTTCAGTATATGTTCTGAAATGTTCTGTACACTGAAACAGAAATGCACAGACACCCGGGGAAGGTCAGGCGCTCAAAAACTGTCATAAAATACTGAGAGAAAAGGAATTCAGTGAATAACTTCAAAATGAGCTGCTTCAAAAAGCTACAAACGTTGAGGTGGATGTGACGACAAACGGTGAATTGCTGAACGCTACATGTCTTTTTGTTGCTGTCAGTGTTCACACACACATGCACAGACTCACATACTTTCTCATTCTCACCCAAACACACACCTCCACCGTCAAATACACTGCTTGGCGAAAAAAAAAAGTTGCACGCTGTAATATTTTGTTGGACCGCCTTTAACTCTGATCATGGTGCTCATTCATCATGCATTAAGTTCAGAATCGTATGCAATGTTACATTTATTTCTGCCTAGACTTGCATTAACTTTTGATTGAGATCTTGTATTGATAAGTGACGAGCCAAACCGCTCCGACAGGCCTTCTCCAGCACATCCCAAAGACTTTCAGTTGGTTAAGGTCCAGACTCTGAGGCGGTCAATTCATGTGTGAAAATGATTCTTCATGCTCATGAACCACTCTTTCACAATTTGAGCCCAATGAATCTCAGGACTGTCATCCTGGAATATGCCCGTGGCATTAGGGATTCAACAGTCCACTGATGGGATGCTCAGGTCATTCAGGTGGTCTGTTGATTTCACATTATTGCTGCATAACATTACTAAGCCTTGACCTGACCGACTGAAGTAACTCCAGATCATAACACTGCCTCCAGAGGCTTGTACAGTGGGCACTATGCATGACAGGCGCATCGCTTCATAAAATTCCCCTCTGACCCCGAGGTGCCCATCGCTCCACAGTAGGGCAAATCTGAACTCATCAGACCACATGACCGTTTTCCATTGCTCCTCAGTCCAATCTTCGTGCCCCCTCGCAAATCAAGGTTTTTTTTTTTTTTTTTTGTGATCGGTCTCACCAACAAGTGGCTTTCTTTGGTAGTTTAGTCCCAATCCTGCAAGTTCTTGTCACATTCTGAAACTGGAAATGTTTTTACTTTCACAGTGAAATATAGTTTTTTTACCGTCAATTTTTTACAAAGAGACATCACCAAGTGTTTTAATGATCTCCGATCACTATCATTCACGATTTTTTTCCGACCCATTTACTCTCTAAAGATGTGGGTTCACCTCTATCATTCCAGGTTTTGATACAGCATTGGACTGTTCTTTAACCAATTCCAGTGATTTCAGCAATCTCCTTAGATGTTTTATTTGTTTGATGCAAGCCAGTAATTTAGCCCTCTTAAAATATAATAAGATCTTTTCCACAACCATGTGATATGTCTCCCGACATGGTTGTTTAAGAGATGAGAAGCTACACACAGTCAGGGTTAACAGAATTGCTGCCAGCTGAACATATTAATCACTGCAATAATGATTCAATCACAGGCTCTTGAGTATTTGCCTATTTAAATCCAACAGGGACTTTTTTGGCCAGGCAGCGTACGTACACAGATACAGACACTATCCCACAGCTCCTGAGCTGTGCGCACAATTTCTGCCAATCTCCCTCTTTCTCCCATACGCACACAGACACTTACACGCACTGGCCATGTTTTTGATGTAACCAGTCACTCTCTATTTGGCTTCTGATCAAACCGCAGAAACGGTAATTGAATTGTTCGAGCCATTTTCTGGACCTTATATGCTTATTGGTATGAACTGTTCATTCAGTTAGTGCTCTAATGCAGAATTAGAGCCAGGGAGTTTAATCGAACACTCAACGGTTTGGAGCAAGTGCCTGCTAATGTCTGACTGCCGCTATCTGTTCCACTGCCTCTGCATGAATGCTC
The DNA here is from genome assembly GCA_029692085.1 of Gymnothorax javanicus. Lineage (NCBI taxonomy): Eukaryota > Metazoa > Chordata > Actinopteri > Anguilliformes > Muraenidae > Gymnothorax > Gymnothorax javanicus. The sequence continues at coordinate 90,276,409 of CM056202.1, read as the reverse complement.
TGTCTGCATTAGGAGAGACTGTTTCATCCCTTCTGCCTTTGAAAACTGTGGAAACAGTTGCGCTCCAATCTGTCGAACATGAGTCCGGAATACAAGGCTCTTTCCTGGCGGAAACCGGCGTTTCGCTGGCCACCACCACCCCCTCCAGCTGGGATTGTGAGCCCAGCCATTTATCACCTCCTAAACAGGTGCAAATTGGGCGCAAAATTTTGCTGTTCGTTATTCAATTTCGGCCTTCGCAGGAGCTGGCGGACGGCCCCCTCCTCCCTGTGCCCATCATATGGGCGATATTGGCCCTCGCCAGCACCGACAGGGAGGATGTTTCACTGCAGAATAAATACTTCTCGCCTTCTGCTTCTTCGAGCAACCACTTCCTGTATGCGTGTACATGTATGGACAGCCGGTCTGTGGGAGAGGTGCGTGGGTAATGTAGTGTCTGGAGCTGCAATCAGCTTTCTGTGTCAAAACAATAATGTGTTGTCAGATGCCAACAACTCTCAGTCATCGACATCATGGCTTCTCAGAGTTCATTCTGGAAACCGTTGTCCTTGTTTCTGTTACATATTGAACTGACTAAGGCTCATAGACAAAGCCAGTTCCGACACTAAATTCAATTTTGAATCACTCAAACTCATGAGAACACTGTGCAAAATTAAGTCACCATTTGTTCATATTTTCACTCATACATTTTGAAGTGAAAGGCAAATACAACCAGGAGCATGTTGCCTTCACAACCAAGTGTTCGTGTCATTGGCAAATACGCCTCAAAAGACAGTTTATAATGTAATCGATGCAAAATAGAAGGCTCTATCGAAAGGAATCATTTGAAATAAAATAGGAAATTACATTACAAACTGATCTACCAGATTAAAAGTCTAAGAAGCGAATGTAGGACTTTTATTCTGCATGGTAAGCGCAGCCACTGCCAGCGTAATGTGGCTTTAAGAGGGTAAATCATCCCCGAGCAGGCAATAAAAGTAGCTAATTAAAAGCAATTAAAAGCTTGTTTCAACTCAGGTTGCAATTAAGTCTGGAATGAACAGCAGCACAAACAGGGGCCCCAGGACAGAGTTTATACACCCACTGCCACCCACCTCCCCCACCCCCGTCCACCCTCATGCGACTGCAAACGGATGCTAATGCTATTGAAAATTTGTCCAAAGAAGAAACAGCCTCGTTCCTAACACAGCCTCATATTTAAGTTTCTGTTATTAATGGCACCGTGCCGGTGAGAATCGGTTCGGTTTGCTTGGCACATACAGTCCAGCTGAATCCTCATCTCAACCTGCATATCAATATAATATGCAAATAAATTGCCCATCTTAATTTTATCCAGATGGTATTTTGAGTGTTGCTCCATGAAAAATATAGAACATGGATTTTAAATATTAATGAGCATTTTTTATTTTAAATAAGCAAATGCAGCGCATGGCCTGTTAATCATGCTGAGGTTAACCTTAAAAATGAAGATCTATCTTCTTTCTACTCCCTCAATCTCTTTGCCAGTAACAATCTTAAGCTGCTTTTTAATATAGTTCATAAAATTCAATGAACATAGAGCATGCAATGAGACTGAAATGGATTATAGTGGCACATTTATATTTACCTGTATGAGGTAGGGGTTTGAAACTCCAGTCCTGGAGACCCACAGTGTCTGTAGGTTTAACTCGAGGCCTGGAGGGCCACAGTATCTGCAGGTTTAACTCCAGTCCTGGAGAGCCAAAGTGTCTGCAGATTTAACTCCAGTCCTGGAGAGCTACAGTGTCAGCCGGTTGAACTACAATCCTGGAGGGTTGCAATGTCTGCAGGTTTGACTCCTGTCCTGAAGTATTGCAGCTTCTGTGGGTTTAACTAATTTGACCAGCAGATGCTGTGGCTTTCCAAGACTGGCATCAATCCTATAGACTTAGAGGACTGGAAATAACTCCATATGAAGACCCCAGTGATAAAAGCACATAAGCCACCATATGTCAACTTTGGGAAAATCAAGGCAGTGGACTTAGGTATCTAGAAAAGACGTTTTCCATCTGTACCTCACAGTGTGTGAAAATGTGACTGAAGTGGTTTTAGCACTAGGCTTCTCATATACACTGTGGCACCTCAGAACTGGAGATAATGTGATAGACATGGTGGGCCTTCAGGACTGGAATTAAACCTGCATACACTTTGGTCCCCTTGGGCTAAATTTAATCCTGCAGACACTGTGGCCCTCCAGGACTGGAGTTAAACCTGCAGACACTGTGGCCCTCCAGGACTGGAGTTAAACCTGCAGACACTGTGGCCCTCCAGGACTGGAGTTAAACCTGCAGACACTGTGGCCCGCCAGGCCTCGAGTTAAACCTACAGACACTGTGGCTCTCCAGGACTGGAGTTAAACCTGCAGACACTGAGGCCTTCCAGGAATGGAGTTAAACCTACAGACACTGTGGCCCTCCAGGACTGGAGTTAAACCTGCAGACACTGTGGCCCTCCAGGCCTCGAGTTAAACCTACAGACACTGTGGCTCTCCAGGACTGGAGTTAAACCTGCAGACACTGAGGCCTTCCAGGAATGGAGTTAAACCTGCAGACACTGCAACTCTCGAAGACTGGAGTTAAACTTGCAGACATTGTGGCCACCTAGGACAAGAGATAACCCTATAGACACTGTGACCCATCACGACTCTGAATTAACCGGCAAACGCTACGGCTCATCAGGACTGGAGATAACTTTGCAAGCAAAGTGACCAATCAGCATTGGAAATAACCTTAAAGACATGATAGTCCTTCAGCACTGGAGATAACCCGATAGATACTGTGGCTCTAGAGGACTGGAAATAACTTTATAGAGAATGTAGCCCTCCACAATTGCAGAACCCTATATACACGGCCCTTCGGACATTTTTTTTTTTTTTTGACAAATGCGATGACATATAAACAACTGAAAGGTTGGATCTGAGCATAACAATATAATCTACAACAAATTGTTGTGGTGTGAGAACTGAACTTGGAACTTGAAGGTTATGGGATTAATTCCAGGTAGGTATCTGGTGTTGAACATTAAGGGCAGGAATTAAACCTGCATCGCTTCAGCAGAATTCCAAGAGTATAAATGGACTGTATGGCTATCAAGGTAATCTCTGAAAACTGTTCTTGATAAGACCATCCGCTAAATTCCCAAATCTAAACAGAGACTGACTATGCACTTAATGAGCTTTTTAACTATCCATAGAAAACAGCGCCTAACCGCCAAAAATCCTGCTGGAAGTAACAATAACAGGCTGTATATTATCAGCAGAGGGGTTCATGATGTCAGCTGAAGTTTGGCAGCAGTGTGAACATCATAATTACACGCGGCTGTGATGCACCTGTCAGGGTTAGTGAATTATGCGCATGTCACTCTCACATAGCGGAGGTGATGGAGAGGTCAGAGAGCCCTTGTAACGGAGGGCATACTGGGGTGACACAGCGCCCTGGTGCTCCCTCCTTCTCCCCCCACCTGGCCTAGAGCAGTCCTTTTAGCACAGGAGATCTAGCTTCAGCGAGCCCTGTCACACAGGCGAGAGCTGGTACAGCTACCTAGTGAAGCACAGAAGAGGAGAGCTTTGCCAGAGTACTGTCACTGCTCTCCGGCACAGTCCCTTAACCCCCAACACTCAACACTTGACTTCGACACAATCAGAGCAAACTGAAACTCAAACACCAACGCTTAAATCCAACACAATCAGAGCAAACTCAAACCCAAACACCAGCACTTAACTCCAACACAATCAGAGCAAACTCAAACCCAAACACCAGCGCTTAACTCTAACACAATCAGAGCAAACTCAAACCCAAACACCGGCACTTAACTCCAACACAATCAGAGCAAACTCAAACCCAAACACCAGCACTTAACTCCAACACAATCAGAGCAAACTCAAACCCAAACACCAGCACTTAACTCCAACACAATCAGAGCAAACTCAAACCCAAACACCAGCACTTAACTCCAACACAATCAGAGCAAACTCAAACCCAAACACCAGCACTTAACTCCAACACATTCAGAGCAAACTCAAACGCAAACACCAGCACTTAACTCCAACACAATCAAGGCAAACTCAAACCCAAACACCAGCACTTAACTCCAACACAATCAAAGCAAACTCAAACCCAAACACCAGCACTTAACTCCAACACAATCAACGCAAACTCAAACCCAAACACCAACACTTAACTCCAACACAATCAGAGCAAACTCAAACCCAAACACCAGCACTTAACTCCAACACAATCAGAGCAAACTCAAACGCAAACACCAGCACTTAACTCCAACACAATCAAGGCAAACTCAAACCCAAACACCAGCACTTAACTCCAACACAATCAGAGGCAAAAACTCAAACCCAAACGCAAACACCAGCACTTAACTCCAACAAAATCAAGGCAAACTCAAACAAAATCAACACTTAACAACACAATCAAAGCCCAAACCCAAACACCAGCACTTAACTCCAACACAATCAACGCAAACTCAAACGCCAAACACCAGCACTTAACTCCAACACAATCAAGGCAAACTCAAACCCAAACACCAGCACTTAACTCCAACACAATCAGAGCAAACTCAAACCCAAACACCAACACTTAACTCCAACACAATCAGAGCAAACTCAAACCCAAACACCAGCACTTAACTCCAACACAATCAGAGCAAACTCAAACCCAAACACCAGCACTTAACTCCAACACAATCAGAGCAAACTCAAACCCAAACACCAGCACTTAACTCCAACACAATCAGAGCAAACTCAAACCCAAACACCAGCACTTAACTCCAACACAATCAAGGCAAACTCAAACCCAAACACCAGCACTTAACTCCAACACAATCAACGCAAACTCAAACCCAAACACCAACACTTAACTCCAACACAATCAACGCAAACTCAAACCCAAACACCAGCACTTAACTCCAACACAATCAGAGCAAACTCAAACCCAAACACCAGCACTTAACTCCAACACAATCAAGGCAAACTCAAACCCAAACACCAGCACTTAACTCCAACACAATCAACGCAAACTCAAACCCAAACACCAGCACTTAACTCCAACACAATCAACGCAAACTCAAACCCAAACACCAACACTTAACTCCAACACAATCAGAGAAAACTCAAACCCAAACAGCAGTGCTTAACTCCAACACAATCAACGCAAACTCAAACGCAAACACCAGCACTTAACTCCAACACAATCAAGGCAAACTCAAACCCAAACACCAGCACTTAACTCCAACACAATCAGAGCAAATTCTAACCCAAACACCAGCACTTAACTCCAACACAATCAACGCAAACTCAAACGCAAACACCAGCACTTAACTCCAACACAATCAACGCAAACTCAAACCCAAACACCAACACTTAACTCCAACACAATCAGAGCAAACTCAAACCCAAACACCAGCACTTAACTCCAACACAATCAACGCAAACTCAAACGCAAACACCAGCACTTAACTCCAACACAATCAACGCAAACTCAAACCCAAACACCAGCACTTAACTCCAACACAATCAGAGCAAACTCAAACCCAAGCACCAGCACTTAACTAAAACACAATCAGAGCAAACTCAAACCCAAACACCGGCACTTAACTCCAACACAATCAGAGCAAACTCAAACCCAAACACCAGCACTTAACTCCAACACAATCAACGCAAACTCAAACGCAAACACCAGCACTTAACTCCAACACAATCAAGGCAAACTCAAACCCAAACACCAGCACTTAACTCCAACACAATCAGAGCAAACTCAAACCCAAACACCAGCACTTAACTCCAACACAATCAACGCAAACACAAACCCAAACACCAACACTTAACTCCAACACAATCAGAGCAAACTCAAACCCAAACACCAGCACTTAACTCCAACACAATCAGAGCAAACTCAAACCCAAACACCAGCACTTAACTCCAACACAATCAGAGCAAACTCAAACCCAAACACCAGCACTTAACTCCAACACAATCAGAGCAAACTCAAACCCAAACACCAGCACTTAACTCCAACACAATCAAGGCAAACTCAAACCCAAACACCAGCACTTAACTCCAACACAATCAACGCAAACTCAAACCCAAACACCAGCACTTAACTCCAACACAATCAACGCAAACTCAAACCCAAACCCCAGCACTTAACTCCAACACAATCAGAGCAAACTCAAACCCAAACACCAGCACTTAACTCCAACACAATCAGAGCAAACTCAAACCCAAACACCAACGTGCTTAACTCCAACACAATCAGAGCAAACTCAAACCCAAACACCAGCACTTAACTCCAACACAATCAGAGCAAACTCAAACCCAAACACCAGCGCTTAACTCCAACACAATCAGAGCAAACTCAAACCCAAACACCAGCGCTTAACTCCAACACAATCAGAGCAAACTCAAAACCAAACACCAGCGCTTAACTCCAACACAATCAGAGCAAACTCAAACCCAAACACCAACGCTTAACTCCAACACAATCAAGGCAAACTCAAACCCAAACACCAACGCTTAACTCCAACACAATCAGAGCAAACTCAAACCCAAACACCAGCACTTAACTCCAACACAATCAGAGCAAACTCAAACCCAAACACCAACACTTAACTCCAACACAATCAAGGCAAACTCAAACCCAAACACCAGCGCTTAACTCCAACACAATCAGAAACTCAAACCAAAAACCAGCGCTTAAACACAATCAGAGCAAACTCAAACAAACAAACACCAACGCTTAACTCCAACACAATCAGAGCAAACTCAAACCCAAACACCAACACTTAACTCCAACACAATCAGAGCAAACTCAAACCCAAACACCAACGCTTAACTCCAACACAATCAGAGCAAACTCAAACCCAAACACCAGCACTTAACTCCAACACAATCAGAGCAAACTCAAACCCAAACACCAACACTTAACTCCAACACAATCAAGGCAAACTCAAACCCAAACACCAGCGCTTAACTCCAACACAATCAGAGCAAACTCAAACCCAAACACCAGCGCTTAACTCCAACACAATCAGAGCAAACTCAAACCCAAACACCAACGCTTAACTCCAACACAATCAAGGCAAACTCAAACCCAAACACCAACGCTTAACTCCAACACAATCAGAGCAAACTCAAACCCAAACACCAGCACTTAACTCCAACACAATCGAGCAAACTCAAACCCAAACACCAGCGCTTAACTCCAACACAATCAGAGCAAACTCAAACCCAAACACCAACACTTAACTCCAACACAATCAGAGCAAACTCAAACCCAAACACCAGCACTTAACTCCAACACAATCAGAGCAAACTCAAACAAAAACCGCTCAACCCTGACACAGTCACGACAAACTGAAACCCAAACCCTAACGCTCAACTCCCACACAATCACAGCAAATGCAAACCCAAATCCCAATGTTCCACTCTGACACAATCACAGCAAACTCAAACTCAACCACTAACACTCAGCTCTGACAGAATCACACCAAACTCAAACCCAAACTCCAATGCTCAACTCTGACAAAATCACACCAAACTCAAACCCAAACTCCAATGCTCAACTCTGACACAATCGAAGCAAATTCAACCCCAAACCCCAGTGCTGAACTCCAACACAATCAGAGAAAACACAAACACCAACGCTCAACTCCAACACAACTGCAGCAAAGTCAAACCCAAACTCCAATGCTTAACTCAAACACAATCAAAGCAAATGCAAACTCAAACTCAAACCTCAAAACCTAACCAGAAACTCAACACTTCTGTTTCGTCAATTAAAACTCGTTAAGCTCAGTGTTTTTTTTTTTTTTTTTTTTTTTCCACAAACAGTCAAAAACAAAACCCTACCTGGCAAAGTCAAAGGCTACATGGAGTGTGTCAGGAAGCGAACAGAACGGATAGCGCCCATCTCCTGCCGTCAATACAAAACCCACTGCCAGGGGTCACATCTCTTGTTGGAGTGCATGCTGGTTTCCAGCTGGGTGAGGGTCTGTGATGCGCAAGTGTGCGCCTTGCTGTGACAGATGGAGTGAGTAATTAATCTCACACGGGGGAAACTAACGCAGTTCATACGATCTGCACCCCACGCCCTCAATCTGGGGTGCAGCAGCCTCCTGTGGTTTGAGATTCCCTCCCCTATAGAGGAGGATCTCAGGTGCCCTCTTTTAGATGGAGCATCTGCTTACTCGGGAAGAACATGGACCTGTATACATACAGTACCAGGATCAAAAACATGTTTGCGTAGAAGGAATATTTACATGTTTACATACCAGGAACAAGGACCTGTTTGCGTAGTGGGAATATTTACCTGTTTACATACCAAGAATATGGGCCTGTACATATATGAGGAACAAGGACCTGTTTGTATAATAGGAACATGAACCTGTTTAGATATGAGGAACAAGGACCTATTTGTATTGTAGGAATATGGACCTGTTTACATACCAGGAACAAGGTCCAAAGTGGCAAGTAACTTTTGACCAGGTTTTTGTTGATCAATCTCACGATTGCTTCCTGCTACCTTAAGATAGCAACACACCAACAATGTGCCTGCCTGCACATTTTAAGACCAACACGCCCATGGACGCTCATTCTGGTGCATGGACACTTGCTATTTATGCAACCTGTGCACTGGACGGGAAGACAGTGACTGCACTGGTAATAAACTATCAAAGACGCTCGCGTCACATTTGGCGCCTCTTTGTGCCAAGAGTAAGATAGAGCTCTCAGTCTCTCTGGGACGCTCTTTTTATACCCAATCATGTTACTGGTCTGTTGCCAAGTAACCTAATTAGCTGAGAGGGATTCCACCTGATGTATATATATTAGGGGTGTCTTCGACTAAAGATTTTCATAGTCGAATCTGATTCGTCAGATTTTGCCCATAGTCGACTGATCATCAAATCATCTTTTTTTTAAAATAAATTAATACATATTTTGCATCACTGCACTTGATTCATCATGCTCCTAAAATGGCAATTCACTGTGTCAGTTTCATTATTTACCATTTCATCTCGATAAAAGCTTACCCTAATCTTTTTTTTTTATGTCGTCATACATAACATGCTCTGTCTCGCTGCTCACTCGCCTTTCCTAACTGTGAGATTGCTCTCAGGGTCTTATTGATGATATCAATAATTGGCATCAGGGTAGCGAAGCTTTTCAAAGTTAAAACTAATTTAAAACTATTTTCTGACCTCCAAGTCATGAGAGAGACTATGCGGGCTCGCCCTTCTGTCTATCGAAAAAGACGTTGCATCCAGGCTGGATTATAAGGATTTAATTGCTGAGTTTGCAGCCCAAAAGGCAAGGAAAGTGACCATCACGTCATCAATGAATGGTGAGCGGGAATCTGATGTTTTAAAGTTATACTGCAGCAGAGCGTTTGTGACTGACTAGTATTAGAAAATATACTGCATCGTAATCAAATGTTAAACTGTCCCGGGTGTCAGCAGACACTATGCCTTCGTTAATCTGAGATTTTTCTATAGAAATGAGTCAAAATAAGTGATTGTCACCAGTGAGTGTGAGCCATTAGGAATTAGTGTATGTTGATTTGTAATTCTTGACGCACTGTCATACTTCAACATGCCAATATAAAGTGACAGCTGAGCTGATTTGATGATAAAAGCCAATCGTTGTGCAGTTGATTTTTTTCCTTTGAAAGATTATGATATCCAAAAAAATCATAGTTGAAATTATTGCCACAATAATGCTGTTTTAGTCTAAAAATGCATGTCATTTCACCGGTTATAACTAGAACATCTATGTGCTTGCAGCCTGACATGATTAACACGCGTGCATGTGAGCAGGGCCTCGCGCATCAAGTCGGCACAGGGCCGCTCACCCCTCCTGGGACGGCGCTGACTGCAGTGGGTGATTTATTAATGCGTAGTAAGTATAGGTCTACTGTTTAAACGCACAAGTCATTTTCAGTTCTTTAGTAACAGAAATTAGGCTGATTTTGTATCAAAATAGGCTATATATAATGAAAACAAAGACATTCTATGTAAAGATTTATGCTCAGCAGCCTGGGCACCCCCATGTAGTCAGAATGGTACGATCTTGGTCACATAACAACATTTTCCGACGATTCAACTACAAGGTTGACCGTCGAATCAGACTCCTCCGAATCCAATCGTCAAATAGTCTACTATTCCAGGTAACCCCTAACATATATATATATATTTAGCAACATACTAGTTTTTTTTAGTATTTTTTTACCCTCATCCCAAGTTTTTTGAAATGTGTCGCTGACATCAAATTCAAAATATGCAGATATTTTTCAGAAAACAATAAAATCTCTCAAGTTCAACATCTGATATATTGTCCTTGTGCTATGTTCTATTAAATATAGAGTTTAACCACTTCCACTCCAAACTAGCTATCAGGTGAACTCTCAACCAACCTGTTTCCGATTAAGAATCTGACAAGTGAATGAATTTACTGAGCAAAAGGCAATCAATAGGCTACGTTGCCATTCAAAGAGGAAGGTTATGCTATGAGATTGCATGGATGGCAATAACTGAAAATTCATCTTACAGTAGAATGTTATGTAGTAAATGCAACTGAGGATGGTATTTTGATAAGGTTCAGATTTTTTTTCTCATTAATTGATTAGATAATTGCAGTTCTTTTATTCTCATATTGTGGCCTTCCTACAACATTCTTAGAAGCTAGACAATAAAGACTGAATCAAAGATATTGCGACCATGAAGGGTCGACGCAAGACATGCATTTTAAATGATTTTAAATGCATGCCATGCGTCGAACTTTCACAATGCACTAATAACCAGTTTACTAAAATATTCAACTACCTACGCTTCAACATAAGAAGCATTCATTGTTAATTTAATAAATTAACTATTATCACATTGGCAAGAAATGTACGACTGCTCTTCCCTGCAAATGACGCCTATTCTTTAGAACGTTGAAATGGACTTGTACAAGCCAGGAACATGCACCTGTTTACATGCAAGTAACATGAACTTGTTTGGACCCCACAAACACAGACTAGTCTACATTGGGGAAACAAGGATCATTTTATATGCCAAAAATGCATGATGTTAAATTGACTCTTACTGATAGCCAAAAATCCCAGACTTCTTTGCTAAAGTGGCAAACTGCTAGCCTTGCAGAGCAGACGGCCCTGCCTGATTCATTGTCTGAAATCCTGCAGGTCCGTCTTGCCAACTACCGTCGTCCAACAATTTCACGGCTAAATTTTTTACGGCCCAATCAGGGGAAAGAGAGGCGGAGCTGCAGGCGTGACATCACCAGGAAGCGACTTCATGTTTGAATACAATGGCGGCGTGCGAAGCGGTTCCTGTGGATGGGTCAATATCAGCAATTTTATCAGAAATAGACTCAATTTCTTCATTAAAAGAGGAGCAAAGAATGTCACTAAAAGCCTTTCTGACGGGAAGCGATGTTTTTGCTGTTCTCCTGACCGGTTTCGGTAAGAGTTTGATGTACCAGCTGGCTCCTCTGATCGTGAAAAAGATGGGAAGGGCCCGATTGGTCGGTGATGAGTGTGACGAGAAGAACCATCGTCCAATCAGCAGCCGCAGATTTTTTTGAAGGTTCCTCCTCTGAAAACTTTTTGAACGGCTCTTTCCCAGATGGACTTGTGAAATATTTCCGTGGCGGATATATGGAACTGTCCGTCTGGCGTGTCAGGTTAGCAAACTGCGCGAACATGTGGATTTTTTTCAAAGCTGACATCTTGGGTTTTCCCGCCAGAGAGGTACTGTATTCCACTGAGTTGAATAATAATCTATGTGTTAGATCCAAACAGCACCAGTCCTGGCATTTGTGGGCAAGCCTTTCTGATTAACCATACAATTCTGTGTAAATGCTAGCTAAGTGCGGAACTTGCATTGCTTGGTTTAATTAGTGCTGAATGATGGACAAAGCCACAGTTAAAGTTAAAGTTGGGCCTTTAAACTGAGCCTATACGGGGATTTAAAGGGATGCAGCCAGTGCTGCGACTATAACATCAGCATTGGGCAGGGGCTGTGCCAGTGAGGGCAAAAAAATAATGTTTATAATTTTCTCAGAACGATGACATGCTGTATTTTCCTTGAGTTTACTTGAGTCCTTCTCATCCCGCCTGTCAAAGGGCAGGGCAAGGGGTATTGTTTACAGTGGTATTTGTTTGTGTGTCTGTCAGCAATTTAGTGCAAAAACAATTTAATCAAATTACACAAAATTTTCAGGAAAGGTGTGCAGTAGTCCAGGGATCACCTGATTAAATTTTGGGCTTAATTTGGACAAGGTCAAGATTAAGGTTACTGAAACATAGACAATCGTATAAAAGGTCTCCCTTGGGCAGGGTATGTTGTGCCAGGCATCACCTGTTATTTCTGGCACCAGAGACTGTTTATCTCGGCTTTACTTCTCTCAGACACACAAAGCAGCAGATCAGGTCAGACTTTTCAATTAGGGAGCCAGAGGGGCAGATGAGTGCCGCACTGCCAATCGCTGCTACAGGCTGTAACAGCACAGCTCGCTACAAAACTCCACACACAAATATACAATAAGCCAGTCTATCACATTCCAGGTAGACTATGGACCTACACCATTCGGTAAATTCATTGTTATGGACTGGGCCTCAATAATATATAATTTTACCAGACATGTGGATTAATTAGATGTGAATAAGCATCAGACATCATTCTCAAAAACATTATTAGGCTATTAGAGAGTGATAGCCTCCAAAATTTGTCAGGAAAAGATTTCATTTAGCTATTCTGAAAATATAAGATACCAAAGTAAACAAAGCTGGATTATATTTTAGAAATTGTTTCCTGTGATTGTGCGATGTTAATCGTTCTGTAGTTTACTGTCATGTGTCCTGCACCATATAAAAATATTGAGGCTATATGAAAAACAAAGCATTAAATAACGTCAAGCAAGCTGGCACTAGACAGTGTTTCCGAACCAAAATAATTAAAAAAAAATGGTGATTCTGGTGAAGAAAACAAATGCACAAGGCTCGCAGGAGGAAGAGACATCTGGTAAACTGCACCTACATTTGCAACTTGTTTTTGCTTTGAAGAATCAATGTACTGCGAAGGAGATGATACTTATTGTTGACTGTTACATTCTAACATCAATATGAATTTTTGTAAACAGCTACAAGGTTTAAAATCCTCAACCTTGAATAACTTGAGGCAACAATAATGATAACCTGGTAGATAATAGCCAGCTGGAAGCCATTTCCCCTCGCCATTGAGTGGGAAAGGAGTGTTAAGGTGCCCCTTCAATCAGGAGAGCTGCTTTTCTTTTACAGCTAATTTATATGCTAATGCATCCTCACCTTTCCACTGCTTGCAAATGTTAACAGCTACCATATCCACTATGGACATTTATACACTGCGCTATGAAGCAATTAGCTTCTGTAACATAACAGTGCTGCAGACAAAGTACGCAAGAAGGACATGTGAAAGAACGAGGAATGTTCGTATGAGCATGACGCCGCCATGTCTGGAAATGGAGGCAGCACCTCAGTGTGGCATTTGA